>JAJOZX010012249.1:0-72500 GCA_023014485.1 Bathynomus jamesi
AACCAATTTCTTTATTGTGTGGAAGGATGAACAGCCGGGTTTTGCTGCTCGCCGCCTGCCGTCACCGGGTCTCGATCCCGGAGCGATGGATTCGTAGTCAGAGACGCTAACCACACCACCGAGGCGTTATCTTTACAGATTTATAGGTTCCTTCTTAGCATACATCTGTTTAGTCCACTTCACAGAGTACGGTTAAAGGGTGTACCTGTTTTTATGCATGGAGGGGCCAAGGGCAAATGCCCGCAAAAACGACCGCCCTCTCCCCATAGAGGAAGAAGAGTCAAAATCAAGGTTCAAGGTTTTCGAGATGCCTGGGCACTCTGTGTTTCTAAGATTAGTGGTCAGAGACAGGGGGAAGATGGGTTGAGAAAGATTGTTCCAAAGTTGAACGGTTGAGTAGATGAAAGATTGAAAATACCGATTAACCCTTGCGTTAGAGAGTTGAACAGAAAGGAATGGGAATGAATCGAAAGTCTGGTACTGCGTTTGAAGGGTTCCCAAATTCTTCGTGAATGACCCCCATGAATGAAAATTATTCATCCATTCCTTCTTTGCTCCTCTCTTAGTTGAGTGTGACGACACAGTTTGCGCCTTATGTGGTAACGCGAACCCAGTGATGTCTTTCTTTGGATTATTTATTCACTGAACTTCAACTAAGCAACTACCAATGTTTAACGTAATAATGATAATTTTAGATTTTACTTTTAACTTGTAAAAAATATTCAAGTTATTTTTTTTTTACTTTTAAACGACAAATATAAATTTTACACTATTATAAAACACTGTTGTGTTTATATTTTTAATGTTAAGTTTCTTACAGGTTAAGTTAACCCTTTCATGCCGTATGGGCGCAAATGAAACCATCAAATTTTATGAGATTTTAGTCACTCTGGAGATATAACAGGTGTTTTTTTGTGGCATGAAAAGTAAACGAAAATCAGGTATGAAAGGGTTAAAGAACACTTACGTTATACAATTAATAATGGAGAATAGGTTTTGATCGGAATTCAAGTCGGCCTAAGAAAGTGGAGAATTTGGCCTAGCGCGGGACAAGAGTAGGACATTAAAATAAAAATAACAAAGAAATTTCTGAAGGACTGTTGTACAACCTCTCTCTGTGATTAGCGCTCTTCTCCACTCTCTCTGACTGACTGCCGACTCTTTCGACTCTGCCTTTTTTCCCCCGATCAGAGCTTGGGTTTTCATTTTGCATTCAAAAACACAATTTTACGTTCCTTTTTCATTGCATTTAAACTTGCAAACGTTTATTAACCTATTAATTTAAGTGTTTATAATTTCCTAATCATTTTGTATTACTTAACTAATTTATTTGACCTATTTAACCGTACTAAATCCTATCATTATATGTATAGTGCTATTTCCTAACTAAACTGCTTATGAATACGTGATTAGACGAAACTGAAGGCGTTGTCACATGATTATTATATTAGTTTCTAATTTGATAAACAAGATGACATGTATGAACGCGACGAGCCCTGTTCTTCTGACTTCGTGCCAAAATTATGTACACATCTGAGGCGCCTATTTCCTAACTTTATAATCTATTTATTAAACCTAATTTATGTTCTGTTTTTTTTCAATTAAGTATTCTACATTTTATTTCGTATTTATTAATAAACTCCAATTTTACATTCCCAACACGTGCTCTCTTAAAGAAGGCTTGTAGTTAGAGCAGTGATGGGCAACCTAGGGTAATGAGTGGGCCGCATGAGTGGCCTTCCTTCATCTCAGTGGGTCGCAAGATTAAAAATGTGCATGTGTGCTAAACATGGCCCCACGAATATGTTTAAATACATTTAATACAGCCCGAAAATTTCATAGAGTTAGAGAAAATTATTATTTATATATTAATTGAATTGTGATCAACTTCAAATAGTAAAGCAAACGAAACATATTTTATGCTTACCTTTTATGCTTTATGCTTATACTTCTATGCTTATGATTTTATGCTTATTAATATAAATGCAAAAATGAACAATGAATAATTCCTACATTCTTATATTCATTCGTATAATTCTTATATAATTCGTATATTTATATAAATCCTTATATTTATATAATCGTTGGTGTGTAGTAATGTCTAATTAAAAATTAGAATGTTTTGGTTATAAGAAATTAAAAGAAGACAATAATATTAAATAAATGAAATTACGATAAATTATGGTTGTTTATATTGTAATTATATTAAATTAGAATGTTTTGGTTATAAGTTTATTAAAATTATAATAAAATACTGGTTGGCAACCAGGAGTCGCCCCAAGCGGGACGAGAGAGTGGAAGTACCCTTCAGTCATCGGCCCGCCTCGCGTTTGAAAAGGTGTCCTCGCGTGTTAGAATGTAATTATGAATTTAAACTATTTTTTTGTGTCTCGTCTTAAGTATTATAATTAAATTCCCCTCGCATTACCCCATTTAACTAAGTCTGTTTCGGCAAAAATAAAGTAGTAAAAAGTGTAATGAAGCTTATAATTGACCCCAGTCCCTCTTTGCAATTGAATAAAGAGTAGAAAGTAAAGTAAATAATGAATTATAATAATGAAGAAATTAAACACGACATTTTTGGTGGCAAGCGGTGGCCCTAAAATTATATTTACTACGGTGCTTTCCTATGGGCCTAATATTTCGGTTAAAATTGTTGCTACCGGTATTATAGCATTCATAAATATTCTGTTTCGATTATTTAAATAGCAGGATGCAACGTGTACCCCATTTGCAAGTAAATTTCGTTTTCCATTCCTTAAAAATTCATTGTAAATGTAATTCAAAATGGCGTAATGGCGTCTCACTTTCGAAATTCTAAGAGTGTCTTTGTAATTTTCGCGCGCGGACAAATTTTGTTTTTTTTTCCTTTTCGTTGGAATCTCGATTGTTTTCAAACCGACTCACATTTGCCCTTCTATGGAGTCTGACTCTGTCGCGACTCAATTTGAGTCTGAAATTTAATTTGAGTCGTTTGTTTCTTCTTCGCGCTGTTTCTTTCGTTTTCTTTCGGTCAGAGAGACATTTCTAAATTGAAAAATGCGGCCCGGTGACTCGTTTATTTTCATATCTTTTCATTCAACTTTTACTTGTCTTACAGCCTACCTTCTTGTGTTTACAGTTTTTCTGGTGTTTCATTTTCTGAATTAGTAATAATTGTGATGAAATAATAATAATAATTATTAGTAAATAAATTTTTGCACTTAATTTATACGAATAAAATTATTTTAGTGTTTAAATAGATTGTGGCATGCATTTTTATACGGTTAGATTTTAAAAAGGTTGTGCGTAAATTTGGAACGCATTTCTAGGTAATGATATATATATATATATATATATATATATATATATATATATATATATATAGAGCATTATAAGAGATTCAATGAGTAATAAAAATTTTCAGAATTTATTAGGTAGTTTTTGAGATTATTCTTTGACTGGATGTATATAATGGTAGGCTTATTTTATGTTTAATTACAGGCTTTTAGGGCAAGGCCGAAAGTTGGGGTATAATTTTAAGTATCGCTTCGCTTTATAGATTAAGTTAATTTTAAAGTGAACGTCGAAAAATAATCTTAAAGATACTATTCATACTGGGTCACATTCGGACTGTTTACGTTTATTATGCTTGCCGTATATAAATTGTGTGAGAGTTCAAAATAAGCAAAATTTGTTAATTGAAATAGAGAAATTGTTTCCATAAAGTTTTTGATAAATTAATTTGTTTTGTTGACTTTTTTGTATACTCATTAATTATATACTTATATATTAACTTATACTTATATATTAATTATATATATAATTATATAGATTTATATACTCATTAATACTTATTAATTTTTGTAGGTGGGCTGTTTTTGTTGTCTATTTTTTTTCTTTTTCATTTTCAAGACAAATTCCGAGTGATTTTATATGTTAGGGCTGTTTAAATTTTTTTATTCTGAAGTTAAATTTTATTGTGTTAGGGTGTGTTTCTTTTGTTTAGCGTTTTATTTTGGGTATTAAAAATGAAAAAGGTTTTTTCGTTCGCGCGTTTGCATAGAAAATGTTACAAAAAATGTTTTCCTGATGTACTGCAGTTAAATTCGGTTCGGTTAGGAATATTTTTATAGAGGCTCGCTTACAACACAAAGCGAACACTCTTCATTATACAATGCTTTGTTTAATTTTTGTTTTGTTTACACAGTAGGTTGCGTGTATTTCTGGGTTCATAATATCTGTTCTTATTTAGAATAACTATGAAAATTTGTAGTTTCACTTGGAAACGATAAATTACTGGGATTTTTGTAATTAACAATCCATACTGGGGTTTGTGTTGAAGGAGAGAGTTGTCTCTCAGATGTAATTTGTGAATTGCGAGTTTGCTTCCTCTGAAATTTAGCTTTTCAAGTTGGAATTAATGTAGTAAATTAATTTTCGGTATTAATATTTAATTTTTTTATTTAATATCTGTTTTGGAAAATTGTTATTGTTTAAAACTTCAGTCGGGTTTACTAGTGCAGTTAAAACATTGGCTCAAGTGTTCACCCGGAGATGGAGCCTTTTAGATGGCCAGTAGCGTTTTTGTGGCCTATGTATGCTTCCCCAAAGTGTAAGAGGA
This sequence comes from Bathynomus jamesi, assembly GCA_023014485.1. Taxonomy (NCBI): domain Eukaryota; kingdom Metazoa; phylum Arthropoda; class Malacostraca; order Isopoda; family Cirolanidae; genus Bathynomus; species Bathynomus jamesi. The sequence continues at coordinate 4,604 of JAJOZX010012249.1, forward strand.
TTTGTGATTTTTAGAGAATTGATTACATGAAGTTTCTGGGGCTCATTTTTGTCTTTTGTATTTGAATGTATCGATGTGATTTCTGAAGGTAGTTTGAATAATAATATTTGCTAAATTATAATAACGGTTACTATGTATGGGCGCTTTATATTTCTATTGTGAAATTTTGTTTCGTGCGTTTTATGACTTCTTTATCTTCTCCGATGTAACTGCCATAAGTGACCTTATTGGTAGGTAGGCGTGATTAAATTTTTAGATTTGTCATATTTTTTATGAATTTGTCCAGAGCAAATTTGTAGTTATTTTTTCAAAGTGAACTGTCGGGAAAATTCGATAAATTAAATATGAAATGATAATCAGTAGCAGTATAAACGTTTCGAATAACTTTTTTTTCAAAATTTCGAGAGGCTCGATTTGGAGGCAGCTAAGTTGGATCCAAATTCCATTCATTGAGTTTAGTTGACCCGATAGATGATTGATCACCAATGAGAGAGAGAAGAAATGAGTAGAGAAGAGAAGAGAAACCGAAATGCGCAGGGACTTGACACAGGACAGTTTCGATGGTCTACTGGTATTTTTCGGGCAGTAGCTGGTCACGCTGCTCGATGCTTCGCTAAATATGTGTTTTAGCACTCGGTAGGCAAGCCACGAGAGCTTGAACGAGTGTCTAAGGCTTTACTGTCCATTCAGACATACAGTAGGTTTGTTGCGAAACTGCCTACGGCGAAGTGATCGTTTGATTACTGCCAGTAGAGTCTTTCAGCTGGACGTAGGAAGAGCAGCGTTCACCGACAAAAGTCGAGATGAGACAGGCGAGTTGATTCATCGACTGTAACTATATAAATAATTGTTTCAAATGTAAAGCGATCTTTGATGAGGAATCGCTGGAATAGATTGTGAACTTGAAATTTGTGTAACCAATGTTAAGAAAATTGTCCGTTATTTTTTGGCACGTTATAGATTCGTTACAGGTTGTAAATTTGATTATTAGTGTGAAATGTTAATTTATGCAAATGTTGCGAGAATTATAGTTTGTTTTCGATTTTTATAAAATGATACAAACTATCTGATGTGTGGAATTTGTCATTCTAATGATTTCTGGTCTATCTCTAACTTGAATTTTGTTGAAGAAAAAAAATTGCAAAATAAATAACTTTGTTGAATAAATAAATAAAATTTGTTATATTAAGTTTTCCTAGTGTAAAACTTATTTTCAAGGGGGTGATGCGAGTGTTAATGTCTAATTAAAAATTAGAATGTTTTGGTTATAAGAAATTAAAAGAAGATAATAATATTAAATAAATGAAATTACGATAAATTATGGTTGTTTATATTGTAATTATATTTAATTAGAATGTTTTGGTTATAAGTTTATTAAAATTATAATAAAATACTGGTTGGCAACCAGGAGTCGCCCCAAGCGGGACGAGAGAGAGGAAGTACCCTTCAGTCATCGGCCCGCCTCGCGTTTACGAAGGCGTCTTTTCGTGTTAGAATGTAATTGTGAATTTAAACTATTTTTTTGTCTCTCTCTCGTCTTAAGTATTATAATTAAATCCCCCTCGCATTACCCCGTTTACCTAACTGTTTCGGCAATAATAAAGTAGTAAAAAGTGTACAAAAAAATTGCAAAATAAATAACTTTGTGAATAAATAAATAAATTTGTTATATTAATAAGGTTTCCTAGTGTAAAACTTATTTTCAAGGGGGTGATGCGAATGTAGTAATGTCTAATTAAAAATTAGAATGTTTTAGTTATAATGAATTAAAAGAAGGTAATAATATTAAATAAATGAAATTACGATAAATTATGGTTGTTTATTGTAATTATATTAAATTAGAATGTTTTGGTTATAAGTTTATTAAAATTATAATAAAATACTGGTTCGCAACCAGGAGTCGCCCCAAGCGGGACGAGAGAGTGGAAGTACCCTTCAGTCATCGGCCCGCCTCGCGTTTAAAAAGGTGTCCTCGCGTGTTAGAATGTAATTGTGAATTTGAACTATTTTTTTTGGTGTCTCTCTCGTCTTAAGTATTATAATTAAATTCCCCCTCGCATTACCCCATTTACCTAAGTCTGTTTCAGCAATAATAACGTAGTAAAAGTGTAATGAAGATTATAATTGACCCCAGTCTCCCTTTGCATTGTCTAACGGCTTTCTACCCTTGCCGCGCTACCATGCAGTTATTTATACAGTATGCGAAAAGCGAGTGAAAAGCGTGTAAAGAGAATGATTAATGGTAGAAGAGAAATTCAATGAAGAGTAGAAAGTAAAGTAAATAATAAATTATAATAATGAGGAAATGTAATCACGACAGTGGTTATATATAATCCTTATATTTATATAATTCTTATATTCATTATATTCATACTATAATACTTATATTTGTATACATTTATATTCATATATTCATTTTGACATAGAGACCAAAATCGCATAAACGCTGACACGAATTTGGATACATTTTTGATTTGCTTTCTATTTTATTTTGCAAATAATTGGTGAATTGTTTCTTTTAAAAAATTACTTAATCATTTTTTTAGATTTAGCTTAATAATAAAACCTGATTAAATTCTGCAATGTTCATTTTCTGTATACATTCCCTCTTCGTTATAAAAGATGAAGTCATGTCTTGCTTAACGTTTAATTTTAAATTTTAAGCCTTTAATTTTGCTCATATGCATGTTTAAGTGTAATTCATAATAAAGCATATTTCAATTTCCATTTTAGTTAACTCGGCAGATCATGATAACATCAGATCTGTCAATATACGGTTTAAAATAAAAATATGGCTTCATCTTCAATATCTTGCTTCTCTGTTTAGACGTTGCTACAGCTAAAATATTTACCTTATCTTCAAATATTTTGCAAAATAATGCAGCCTATTAAGAATAAAAACAAAAGAAGTTAACATTAAATAATAATGATGTCAACAAAATTTGGGTACATAAAGTCGTGTAATTTTTCAAATATTCATTCTGATTTGACTGATCTAACTTAGAGGTTGAGCATTACTTGTAACATTTTAGCAGTAAATTACAGTACGAGAAAGTCTTCATCTTCTTCCAGCCTTGCTCTCTTCAGAGAACTTAGTCTTAAATAGAGAAACCATAATTTCCCGATACGTTACAAGAAGAATCGGGGAACCTTCAAAGGATTTAATCAGCTTCACAAAATCCTCCGATCCACTACAAGAAGAAATCGGAAAGTAGTATAAGAGAGACTACTACAATTCCCTATACGGTACCAGCTACTCCAGAGTAACAATTCCGTTGTTGCCACCTAACCAGAACCCCCATCAACTTCGAATCGACCAAGGCCATAGACGGAGGGGTTAATATAAAGAAATTTTTTTAAATCAAACAAAATTATCAGTAGATTATGAAAATATTAATATAAAAATAAAATTTTCATTCATGTGGACAGTAGTTAGTAAAATGTCTCTTGGGCCGCACTCAGAAACCTGATGGGCCCCAGGTTGCCCACCACTGAGTTAGAAAGTTCAGAAGAGCAGTGTCGGTTATAATAGCAACAGTGAAGAGAGAGTGAGGCAAAATTGCGTGGAAGAGAGAGGGGGTGAAGACAGTCGGTAAGAAGCGGGGAATTGATGAAACGAAAAGCCTTTGATTCCACCCGGTCAGGTAGAGCTGTGTGCGTTGAACCACCCCACACATGAGGAGCATATCCATACAGGGGGGGAGACAAGACCCCTCTTCAGAGACACCAACTGAGTGGGGTTGAAAAAACTGCGGAAAAGGTACAGCACACTTAACTTCTTTGAAGCTGTTTTTTTCAGGAAAAATCACAAGAAAAAGAAACACCAAGAATGTTAAGAGAAGGGGAATAATTGTGTATTGTTAAAGGTAAGAGGATAGTCGTGTGGAAGATTGTGACAAGTAGACAGATGTAGGAACTGAGTTTTTGAGTTTTTATATGTGTTTGAACAATAAATCACCTACACGCATTCGTATAGATGTTTGCAGTGACCCTTTGTATATTCATTATAGCTTTATCCTGTAATGTAATGGGTGGTGCAAGCCCAGCAAGAAATGGGACATTTAATAAACATTATAAACGTTTAATTGAAGTTTTATAAATGTTTGACATTTACTAAACGTCCCATTTCTTGTTGGGAGGCTTCTGTACAGTACGGATTTCTGGTCGGTGTCCCAAAGGTGTGTACCCAAAATAAATTAAATACATTAAAACTCGTAACCTAATGAAAAATACACTTATTTATGGAACCATATCATAAATTTTTAAAATGATCCCCATTTATCTCAAAGCACGTTAATGTAATCTATTAAACTAATTAAGTGATGTAATTCTCACTCAGGAGAGACTTTTCGAGCGCGCGCGCGCGCGCGCACACACACACACACACACACAACACACACACACACACACACACACACACATATATATATATATATATATATATATATATATATATATATATATATATAATTTAGGCCGTTTCGAAAAAATCGAAATTTATGATGGCTCAACGCACACATACTAGAAAAGTAATATGTCATGAATAAAGACTTCCTGCAAAATATTAAGACAAGAGCTTATTGTTATCCCACCCCTCAATGCATATCTATTTTACCCCTCATGAGAAAATTTCATTTTTCTGGCAAATATATTTATTTATTTTGTGATGTCCTCTTAATTTGGTATATAAAATTCATAAATAAAATTGGAAGATAAGTAGGTCATTTTCAGGAATGGTCCAGTAACCCCCTATATTCTTTAGAAGAATTCTAGAAAATTCTTCCTTCAGGATAACTATTCTAGAATTTCCATTTTTTCCCTTTATGGATTATATGATGTTTTATTTGCTTTTTCATCTATAATTACTGATATTTTCACAAGTTTACTGTCTAGAAAGGTTACTTCATGTTACTTTACAACTTTCTTACAGTAATCAAGTCATAATATAATTTAGGTGAGTGATTAATGATTATATTATATTATTATTAGACTAACAGGTGGTAAAACTTTTTCCCTCAGAATTATAGCAAAAACCAGAAACAAGTATGAAGTCTGGTTGGTCGGACAAGTGCTGGAAGAGGGTTTTCTGAGAAGCAGCTTCCAACTAACAGTGATGTCCTTAAACGTCTTTTTTATCACATTAAGGTGGGAAAGCAAAATGTCTCTCTAGCTTGCGCAACTGTAGCCAACGAAGTTATTGCTATGTGGGAAAAAGCCTCCTTAATTACATCACACAAGCCTTATATTGTCTCAAAGCTTAAAGGCTTTACAATAAGCATGAAGGGCTGGTCAAGAACCGAACTCGACGAACTCCTACCCAAGAGAAGAATGAAGCAGAATTTGTCACCAGCTTAAAGAAGCTTTTCGATGTAGCTCATTCAGAAGTGGAAACAGAAATAAAATTGCAGCAGAATAAAGATTTTCTTAAGGATCAAAGGAACGATCGGAAAAGATTATGGGTCCAGAAGACAAGGAGTTTTCAAGAAAGGCAAAAGCACGACAGATAAGCATGGAAAGAATGGAAAAACTTCGCAGGAAATCAAAGGAAGAAATGAGGCAATTGACAAAGGTTGTGGATCTCAACCAATGTGAAAATTCCGGTTCAGGAGGAAGTGAAGAATCATCTGGTGATGAATTGTTCTACAGAGCACTCTCATCATCATCTTCAAAAAAGGAGAAGCTTGAACCAGGTGTAATTGTTAGGGATAAAAAGTTCTTGGCTGCTCTGGACCGCACTGGAACATCTGCAAGAGCTGCTATGCACATTGTGGCACCTGCCCTTTCAGCTGCTGGAGTGGAAATTGAAGAGATCACACTTTCATCATCCTCTATCTACAGGTCTCGGCGATCAACACGGATGCAGATGGGAGAAGACATTAAAGCCAGTTTCCAACCAAATACCCTTTAATAATTCATTTTGATGGAAAGCTTCTTCATCCATGCATGGGGGTAAGATTGATGTAATGCCCATTGTTGTGACTGGTGCAGGCGAATTAGAAAAATTACTGTCTATTCCAAGCTTATTTCTGGAACGGGAGAAAAATGGGAGAGCAGTTTTAGATGTCTTGAAGCAATGGCCACAAGTAAATGAGTGGGTAGCAGGCCTTTGTTTTGATACTACTGCAAGCAATACAGGTATCCATGCTGGGGCTTGTACCATCATCCAAAAGGCCCTTCAGAGATCACTCCTTTTTCTGGCATGCCGCCACCTATCCACGAGCTTCTTATCACTGCAGTTTTTGACATGTTTTTCTCTTCTTCGGGTCCACAAATTCCTTATTCAATCGATTCAGAGATTGTTGGGATAACATTGATCAGCAGAATTACAAGCCCTATGAACCCAATGATCTCACCTCAGAATCTTTAGATCATTGGATCTTGAAGCACGAGACAAGCTTATTTCTTTCATCAACTCCAAACTTCAAGAGGCCACACTCGAGGTGACTACAGGGAATCTTAGAACTTGCACTTATCTTCCTTGGTTGTCCAATGCCTAAAACAAATAAAGGCTCTGATAGCAGATTCCACTACCCAGGAGCTTACAGCAGAGCTAGATGGATGGGAAAGGGCATCTATTCCTTAAAAATTTATTTATTTAGGAACCAATTCCTTCCCACCCCTCATGAAAAACAAGCTCTGATACGAATAAACGCCTTTTCAGTGACAGTTTATCTTCAAGCTTGGTATACATCTCCAGTTGGAATTGATGCTCCAGCAAATGATTTGGCCCTCCTCAAGATGCTACATATCTACAAGATCCAGGTTGATAAGGAAGTGGTGCTACAGCCCTCAAAAAACTTCAGAACCATGGTTGGTACTTGAGTGAGGATCTTGTAGGATTTGGCTTTTCTCAAACCTCGTGACTGAAGATGATAAGGTTCTAATGCTCCACAACCTTCACCACGCGCCTCCTCGAAAAGTGAGGGCAAGAAAGGTGGACCTCCGAATGTTGCAAAACCCCAATGACTTAAAGATTACCAGTTTTGTCACAACTCAAACACAAGACTTCTTCAAGTGTTTGAAAATAGAAATTCCCAAGAAACTTGAAGACATTGAGGAGCACCGTAATCGGGTCATGGCAGTCAAAGTAATCAACGACTGTGCTGAACGAGGAGTCAAACTGGCTACAGAGTTTAATGAGAAGCTCACAAAGAGTGAGGAAGAGAGACAACTGGCCTTTCAAATCATTGAAAATCAGAGAAAGGAGGTCCCTCAGCCACTGAAATCCCTATATTCTTATCAATATATGTCTTAAATAGAATTTAAGTCGCTTTGTTTTAAAACATATTTTCGTTCAGTCTTATATTTGCTCTAATTAATTATCCATTAATGTAAAAGAAGTGCCATCTGAGGGGTGCCTTTTATCATTCAAATAAATGATATTTTGTCTATTTGTTTTTCTTCCTTTATATAAAAAAATAAAAGTGTGTGCGTTTATCAAAATTCAATTTGAAAAATTACCATATAATCGTGAAACGGTCTAAATATATATAATATATTATATATATATATATATAATGATCAAGTACTAATTACTGTCCAACGATGAATTTCACTGCTTTAGTCCTCACGAAGTTATTGAATAGACCTTCACATGCCAAAACCCTCACCCTTTTTTAAATAGAAATACGAGAGAATCATTTTATACGGCCAATTCCACCATTATAGTTTGTTACAAGATAAACAACATGGTTAGAACAGTCACAGCATGGCGAATTAATCATTTGGATTGGTTTTCAAAGTTACAAATGTATTTAACGTATTTCGATTCTTTTTACAAAGTATTTTTCTCTATGATACAGTCAACCAAACAAAACACGTTATATTATTCAGACTATCGTAACGCGACTTTGCACTAAAAACAAACTGCGTCCAACATCTCATTTTTCATTCACGGGCGTCTTTTACAATGTAAACATCTGAGAAATAAATTCAATTGGCTTTTTTTCTACTATTGATGTAATCAATCATAACGATAATTGGAGAATTTTTTCCTACGACGTTGTCTTGTTTTTAGAAAAATAATTTCGTTTTGAATGAATTAAATCGTAGCGTTAGCGTCAATAACATATGTTAAAATTAAAAGAAATTGAACTTTCTAAAATTAAATTAAAAATAAAATTTCACTTTGAAGTAACAAAACTGAGAAGAAATAATGATAAAAAATAGAGAATAGGATATCGAAAACGTGTTTTTTGGATATCGTTTTTCAACTTTGAAAAACAATATAAAAAGGGATTCGTCGGGGGCCATGTTGCAATAATACTTTTTTTTATTAAGATTAGTGGTTGTAAGCAACGTTGTGTTTGGGTAGAAATTGGATTGGTGCCGTCCTCTGCTTCCAGATGTAGCGACTCGTGGTTCGGATTCCACGTTGAACTGTAAGTCCTTTCTGTTATGTACAGGGTGTCCCAGAAGTCTGGACTTATAGGGAAAATAAAATGTAATATTCTTAAAGTGAAACAAACACATTTCTAATGTCAGTTTACATATTACAGGAAGAAATACCCTGATGGCTCAATATACCAATCAAGAGAAGGTGGAACTGGTATTGCTACACGTTTCCAGAAAAAGACAGAGGGAGGCATGTCAGTTATTTCACGAACATGCCTCCCTCTGGCTTTTTCCGGAAACGTGTAGAAATACCAGTTCCACCTTCTCTTGATCGGTATACTGAGCCATCAGGGTATTTTTTTTCCTGAAATATGTAAAACTGACATTAGAAATGTATTCGTTTCACTTTAAAAATATAATGTCTATTTTCCCTATGAGTCCAGATTTTGGGAAACCCTGTACATTGGGTCTGGATAGTAGTTGGATGGGTGACCGTCCTCTGTTTCCAGATGATGTAGCGAAGTGGTTCGGATTCCAATTGAAGCTGTATTCCCCCTCTCTCATATGCCCCCCCCCCTGCTATTATGATCATAGAGGCAAAAATCATGTAATTAACAGTAACATTAAATAATTCGGTAAAACTCGAAATGAAATTCACGATAGTAAAATTGACGAAAGATTTTAGTCTTTGTACTCTTCTTTAAATATTTGTATATACAGAATGTACAAAAGTCTTGTCCCGTATGAAGCAACTACACCAATAAATGGTTAAATTGCTCCGAATGAAATTGCTTATTCGTGTTAATTCTGCCAACCATTTTCTCTTAACCTCTTTAACTTAACTCAAACTCAAACAAATAAAAACAATGGAACATGGGGCTGAATTTTTGTTACACCCTGTCCCTTAATGCTAAATATTTCAGGCGTTTTTAATAAGGCCTGTGCCGAGTCAGGCACATTATTATGAATCCGTTTCGTTACGGGAGGCGATGATATTGATATCTTTTACGCGCGTTCATTGTAAATGAGAATATTTTCAGTGTTATTTATTCTCGGTTTTCATTTTACTTTTTACAGTTAGTTGAAAAAGTCCTGTCGTAAAAAAACAAAAAAAAAACAGGTTTTTAGTTGGAAATCTGAGCTTAATAAGGACTAGCAAGACAAGTCCTTGAACGAACATTTTATTCTTAACAAAGCTTTCGGTGAGGCTCTCATTTTACTTTTTACAATTAGTTGAAAAAGTCCTCTCGTAAAACAACATGTTTCTTACCGATATACGAGTGTGTGTGTGTATATATATTATATATATATATATTATATATATATATATATTATATATACATATATATATATCGGTGTGTGTGTGTGTGTGTGTGTGTACTTGAGATTGTCCATATTAACTTGTTGGTATTTATTAAATGACCTTTGTATGCAAATACGGGTCACAGCAAGAGTTCTGAATACTGAGGCACATGATCATATTCAATAAATTTTACACACACACCACACACACACACACACACGCGCGCGCCCGCTTACTTGCATGCTTGTAAATTTAACATTATCGGTCTCCCATTTGAAGCAATCAATTAAAATTAAGACTAAAAAATGTAACCATCTCGTAAAGAAACATGTTCGAGCACGCGGGCGTCTAAGTACGAATCAAACTCAGTTGATCATACCAAAGTATCGTCGCCCAATTTTACCTTAACGAAACTAAGATCTTATTATATTTTACGGTATAGTAAAGCAGTTTTCTCAGATAAACCTTCAAGACGCAGTTTAAGAATCTTCGCGAAAAAGATCATAAATGCGAGGAATTTCAGTATGGGTATAAGGGTATATAACCTGCTTGGCTCTGCTTTCCTCGCATTTGGAGAAAAATTTATATCTATTTTATACCGATGTTTCAACTTGTAATATCATAATAATATCTTGCTTATTAAAAATTTGCTTTATAACATTGGTTTTGGCGTTGATCTGGCGTTGCAATAAAGGTCGAATAGGATCGTAAAATACATCATCTTCGTATGTAAACCGAGCAACTGATACGGTTATTGGGATACTTTTACGGTAAAAGAATATTATTATTATTATTTTTATTCAGAGTGGGAACTGCCGTATAAAGGGTGTATTTATATTTATATATGTGCGTTATTACGTCATTTATTTATCATTACGAGGAGGGGGTAAGATGATGATTTCGGGAGCGTCTACTTTATATGTATATACTGTATATATGTATATATATATATATATATATATTATATATTTTTTTTTAAGCAGTTGAAATGATTATGTTATACTGTGATGGACTTCATCATGTATTAATTTATGTACAGGGTAGCCCATAAGTCCCAATCGGTTATAATTAAAGCGAAAATCCATCTAGCGGATTAAAAGAAAATAAATTATTTTTTTAAAATAATCAATAAATATTTCTAAACTTATTATAAATTTTTTACTTTGTTTGATTTTTTTTGTATTTTAGCTTTATTATAACCGATTGGGACTTATGGGCCACCCAGTATATACAGCTATTATCATGGTACTATAAAATGTTAAGCAACTTAAATAATGAGGTACATATTAAGTTAATATATTCTAATAAGTTAACTAAAAAGACCTTCTTAACATTGTGACATCATATTCACAACACGAAAATGAAACCATTATTCTAACTGTTATATTAACCGAAGTTAAAATTAGTCCATCGCTTTGGTAACTCCGAAAGTAAAGAAGGTAAGAAAATGCCACCTTATTTTCTAAATTAGTGAGGTAATTTAGTTATTTTAACTACTCAATGTGTCAGACCTGATTTGACGCCAGTTTAGATTAAAATAATTCAATTATTTTCAGAGTAGGATGTCCGAAGTCCCTATCCAGTGGAAATAACTAATTAATAAAATTAAGTAATTAATTTTATATATTAATTTGTTAATTAAGTATGTTAACATGCTTTGAACTGAATTTATGATATGGTTCCCGAGGAAGAGAGATTTTTGTCGGTTAGAATACTAATGAGGTGTGGATCTGGTATTTTAATATACAGGGTGTCCGGGCTTAAATGGCAATAAAATACATTTATAATGTTTTATTTTATTGCCATTTAAGCCCGGACACCCTGTATAGTAAAGGAATGTTAATATACGAGTATATTAAAGAAAATATTAATATCGTTCAATATGGTTCACGATTGATTGCTTCCTTTCGTATAATTTTTATAAAAGCGGTGTTACATATAATTCAGTTTCTATATAAAGCGGTGTTACATATAATCATTTATATAAAGCGGGTTTCATATAATTCAAGACACTTTATTTTCATTCATTAGTTATTTATTTATCAACACTGATTTCCAACTTAGATGAACAAGATACCTTTGTATATATATATATATATATATATATATATAAATTAAAGGCTTTGTTCTTTAAAGTGCTTTAAATTGGTATAAGAGAGAAGGGTACGTATGGAACGGCATTAAGAAGTTAGCAATTAAAGGAAAAATAATGCCTACCATTTTTTTAAATTCATTTTTTGAGGTATGGAAAATAATATTGCTCTCTCTCTCTCCTCTCTCTCTCTCTCTCTCTCTCTCTCTCTCTCTCTCTCCCTCTCTCCTCTCTCTCTCCTGATAGACAGATGACGAATTAAAATTTATATGTCTGAATTGTTACGTATAATTTTCATTGTAATTTATAAATATTTTGCACAAATTTTGTAAATTGTAATTTAGAATTTTTAGTGTAATTTAGAGGTCCGGTTGTCCGTTTTCTCATTGTATCAGTTGCTCGGAGACACTGGCACCGGACCTTGTATTTCCTTCTTATATATATATATATATATATATATATATATATATTATATATATATATATATATATTGTTCCTTTTAAGAGTCCAGCAATAAAGGTTGGCAAACGTGAGAAACTTAATAAATGGCTCGATAATTGTGCGTCTTTTAATTTGGATTTGTTCTCTTAAACACAAAACTCGGGGATTCACATTTGAGGGAGGCGAAGGGTGGGGTGGGGTAAAGGTTCTTATGGGGACAGGGGGGGGTTGGATATTTGGAGGTTAGGTCGCTCTCAAAGTCTGATAAATTGTGTTGCTCAGGAATTTCCAAAATTTGGAGAGTGAAGTATTTCAAAGACGACCTTCGCTGACGGATCGAATTTAGTAAAAACTTTAACATTTCTCACACGTTTTAGCAATCTCTCTCTCTCTCTCTCTCTCTCTCTCTGTATTTATAGTTAATGGGGAGCAAGGTACTACCGGTAATTTATGTTGTGGTAAAATGATCAATAAATGAAATGTAATTAAGTTTCATAAGTGTGATAAAGATTACATTTATTGAGACACTCAACTGTATTTATTCTTTTGCGTTTTTACGTACAAGTTTTTCAGCGTAAGAAGGTGAAAAATAAAACAAGGTAAATGGATAGACACAAAGAAGAGAGAGAGAGAGAGAGAGAGAGAGAGAGAGAGAGAGAGAGAGAGAGAGAGAGTTAAAAAAATAGTTTATATTTATGTAATAATTTTAAACGGAGTCTTCTAAGGAAAGTGGATGCACTATTATACCAAAGGGAACATAGCATTTGATAATAATTAAATAATTGAAAATAATGTACAAACATTTATAATAGCCAATCACTTTGGAATGGATCGATTACAACAAGGGTTCTAACTAATCTATCCTAAACTGATTGGCTGTTATAGGGGCTTGTTGCATTACATTCTCTCAACCTATAAACAGCGTTAACATCTCTCCCCTCTTTCATTAAAATCTATATGTTGTAACTTTATAACTCAATTTTAAATTATTGTAAACAACAAGTCAAGATTGAATTCGATGGGTTACGGGTAACAGATGGGTGACAAAAATAGACACCTTTATTTACAAAATTTTTTGATTTGATTATAAACACCAATAAATAATAACGAATTAATTGAATTAATATACTTAAAATCGTGTTCTTTTCTCCCTTTGCATTTAGTGATTCAATAAATTTATTATTTAATGACTTTTATAATCAAATAAAAAAAATTGGGAAAAAAACAAAGGTGTCTATTTACTTCTGTCAACCTCTGTATAGACATTTATAATGTTATAATGTTATAATGTTTCAGACCAACAAAGACCCTAGGATCCACTCATGGCTGGTCTACCTAACTGTGTTCGTAATCGTGTATTGTGTATGTCCTCCGTGGTGGCGGAGGGGACCTACAATTTTACGTGGGTTCCGAACCACAAGAACATAAGAAACTTATTTAAAACTGCCGGAAATTGGCAACGACCAATTTTTATGAAACTAAATAATTATCAATTTAAAATAATTAATTATCGGTTAAAACTAAAGATAGAATCTCTCGGTCCAGAGGAGCAAGTCATAATAGACTACTATCCACAAATATGTTACATTCTATATCTATTTATAACGGACATGCAAATATATCAGATCCAAAGAATCCAGTCAATTTCATTACGGTATCCATCAAGCACGGTCCATATCGATTGCGGACCAAGTCAAAATTTACAACCATATACATTATCAATTTAAAAATAATTAATTATCGATTTAAAAACTAAAGATAGAATCTCTCGATCCAGAGGATCAAGTCATAATAGACTACTATCCACAAATATGTTACACTCTATATCTTTTAATAACGGACATGCAAATATATCAGATCAAAGAATCCAGTCAATTTCATTACGGTATCCATCAAGTCACGGTTCATATCGATTGCGGACCAAGTCAAATTTACAACCATATACATTACAATATATACACTTACGAGGAAAAGTGTAGGTGTGGCTGTAAAGACTGTACAGTAATGTAGAAATGTGTGTGCACCCATTATGGGTCTCCCATTTAAAGGTTTGTGGGGCAAGTGAAGATCATGAGTTTCTCAATACCTCACAGTACTATGGGGGCACCGCTCGGCAGAGGAATCTCTTTAAATGGGGTGTGTAAGGACAGAGAGTATACCCCTAACCCAAGACGCTGCCTCCTATATCCCACAACACTTGTGTTGAGCTGTGGGATCTATCCCCACAAAGCCTTAATTTTACTACCTTAAACTATACCCTTTCTATCAACATGCGTGTCCAATCGATTCTTAAACATGTTTATAGACGTGCTACAGAGTCTTTACCATAAACAAAATGGAGGTTTATACTGTGGGTGTGCATTTTAAGTTAATATTGTTACTATGTTGGGATCAAGTAAAGATAAGCACCCCCAGCCTTCTTTAATTAGCCTTATAAGGCTAACTAACGAAAATATCACGACCTAACCTAACCAATCGTCAAGGGCGTACAGTTGACTTAACGATTGGTTAGGTTAGGTTGTGATATTTTCGTTGGTTAGCCTTATAAGGCTAATTAAAGAAGGCTGGGGGTGCTTATCTTTACTTGATCCCTATGTTGTTATAATGTATAAAGTAATAAAAACTGTATTGTAATAGGAGAAACTCATTTCATACTTAAGAATAAGTTCAGATAACAGGTAGCTGAGGCCGAGCAGTCCCTGAGGCCGTGGTGGAATCGGACCCAAACCTTCGCAGCCTGAGTCAGATCTCCAACCGACCGGCCCTCTAGACTGACTAGAGCTTTTCAGATAATTTATTATATTAACCCTTTCTTGCATATAGAGGTTTCTCCTTCGATTAAGTAAAATCGTCTGACGTTAGCCAAATAAAGTCATTGAGATGGAAACTGTTCAACAAATTTTATATTTAGGGAGACCTGAAATAATAATAATAATAATTATAATAATTATCATTCAGGAGGGCCAAAAACTGGCACAGAGCTCAGGCCAACTGATACGGCTCATTGCGATAATTTCCGGATTATTATTACCAGCACCATCGGTATTCGAACTCCCGACCTCAGTGTCTTCACTTTGCTTATAGAGAAACGGTGTTACCCACTGAGCCACCAGAGAAACTAGTTTTGAAGACGGACACCTCTAAGAATACTGTGTCAGAAATAAATATATGTAGCCTTAATTTAGGTATAATTAACAATTAACTAATTATCTTTTAACAATAACTATAATGGAATTGTGTCTATGTTAACTTAAAATTTAAAAACCGTTAAAAATTCACTAATTGGCAATTTTCTGTTTCTTTGGATATTTTATCCTTTTAAGTGACACTAAAAATTTCAATAAAAAAAAATCCTGATCATTTTTAATGATTAATTTTGTATGCTTTTTAAAAATTGTATGTTTCTAGGCGAACTTTTTTCCAAAACTGTATGAGAAACGTACAAAAATCTATTTAAAAACAGCTCAGTAAATTCTTTCCACTTGTATAGAATAGAACTTTTATTTGGAAGCGAATCAATAGGTCATTTAAACGATATTTTCAATGTAAATAACTTACGTCATAATAACCCGAATGTCGTTTTTTTAAGATTTCATAACTGATGGTCTTTCTATTAATAACTGTATATAATTACAGTTCATTAACGAAGGTTATAGTTTTTTATACAAGCTTTTATTTATACAACTCTACAACTGTAGCCTCCAAACGTATTCAGTAGAATCCATTAAAATTACGATGATGAATAGTGTTCACGTAAAGTATAATTAATCCATTTTGAATCATGATTCACTGAATAAAGTTAACGGAGCGAGTATGAAGTGGATCACATAATTGTAATGGCTACGTTTCAGTCAAGTAATGATATGGTTCAGTAGTCGTACAATATCCGAAATATTGCCTGAAACGGAGAATGAATAAAATGCAGACACACCTTCACTAAAAAGAAACTATATCTATCTATCTATAATATATATATATATATATATATATATATATATATACATACAGTAAATAACTTATTTTTGAACTTACTGTACATCATATGAGCTCTTTGCAATTCGTATCACGTTCTTATATTTGCTTTCAACTTCTTTCTTGCCTTTAAACGGATTCCTGACAAAATTCTTCTTACTTTCTCTCCTTTTTTTTTCCTTTTAAATATAAGTTTAAAGTATAAATCACACTTCCCTTTTGTAGAGCTTCAGGTTATCTTCGGATCTTTGAGGATGCGTGCCTGCGAACGTGTTGTGTATGGAAGAACTTGGATTATTGACAAGTCTGTCACGTCATTGCGTAAAGTAATGCGTGAAATTTGGTTCTTTCTGCATACACAAATATGCACCTTCTTTATTCACTTTCTGTAAATATTAAGTTTCGCGGAGACCAGTGTTTTTGACGATGTCGGAATTTGATAGAAAGATCGTGACTGGCCGAAATTGGTCATGTAGGAAATAATTAACCAGTCTAAAACAACCACCTGATCTAGCGCAATCTGGTGTCTGTGAAATTTAATATTAGCCTGACTTTCTACCAACGTTTGGAAAATAATTATTTTTATCAGCAGGGATCTAAAGAAGATTTGTGTGTGTGTGTGTGTGTGTGTGTTGAGGGGTGGGTCTTGACCTTCGTGCTAAGAAAGATAAACAAATATTTGAACAAACATGATAAGATGTAACCCATTTTTAATGAAACTTAACCCCTTTCATGTCTGGTATATTTTTCTCAAAAGAAAAAGTGTGATATACTGTATATATTGCATACTTGCCAATATTTTGAAAAGCAAAAGCGGTAGGATTTGTAATCAATGCCAGTGGATCCGGGAGCATGCCCCCCCCCCCCCCGAGAAATGTTTGAAAATCTAGCCGTAAATGATGCACTCTAGTACATTCTGAGCATAAAAGGTTTGATATATTTTGAGTAGCCTTTAAATCGGTAGAGTTGGCAAGTATGATATTGTTATTCAGAACTAAATATTTTAGTAACTGAACTCTTATATTATAAGACACATATTTTAGGTTCCTTTCCCGACAACTAAATAAAACCTACATAAACCCGTAGAAACATTTGTAGAAACGTTGCATTGTAGTACAATTTACGTAACTTTTTCCGATGGTACTGTAGTTCCCGCCGGTTGCGAAACGTTAAAGATTAAAATACACACTATGGTTAAACTGTAAAACATGCAATTAATATAACTGTATAGTACAGTTTCTCTCAAATCATATTATCATGTTAATATCAACAGTATGAAATCACAAATCATTTAACAGAAGTAGTATAGGTGTAGAATGTATGATTGAAATGTTGCACAGCTAGTTGCTTTGCAATATAGCATGTTACAAAGGACAGTTCCGGACATGACTTTGCAATAACATGCAACATTTTTGCAATCTCACTGAATGCAACCATACTACTACCACATCCATAATTTATATCGCAAAACTTAAGTCAATAATTATAACAAATTGCGCAAATAGGATTTGGCGGTTGTTATACGATCAGTTGGTTATTAAAATTTAAAGTATGGACTTTAAAATAAAAGGTTGAGTTTTGTTGCTAAGCGAAATTCATTGAAGATTGGTTTAGTTTTTAATATAAAGGTTATAATATCCGTTCTGAGCATTTGATGTTATTTTCAGTTCAGAAGAATTAATTGGTTGATTGTTGGTGCAACTGTGCGCTCAAATTATGGATTTTGGGGGTTGGGTAGGGGGGATTGGTTAAACGAAGATTTAAATCTGGTTTACATGTATGCACTTAATCAATGCGCAGCTGCATTTGAACTGTAACTAAGTATCGCCGAAATATAAAACATTGCAGCTTTCACACGGAAAAAATAAAAATCCTTTACTCTTGTTAAGAGCCCTTCATTGTAAAACTACTTCGCTTCCTCACCATTAGCGCTCTCTCTCTCTCTCTTCTCTCTCTCTCTCTCTCTCTCTCTCTAATATATATATATATATATATATATATATTATATATATATATATATATATATATATATATTCCGTTCGTGCTGTGTAATTCGATATTCAAAAAAATGCTTTTTAAGACTCGGCAAACATATATTGAAAATTCAGATTCTCAGTTTCAGCTAAACAGCAATATTTTTCTGTAATCTAAGGTGGAAAGTAAGAAAGATGTATTTTATATATATATAATGATGTCTGTCTGTTCGTTTATATACGCCTAAACGGCTCGGGTAATCTGCACCAAATTTAGTATACACTTTAAGGGAGAACCAGAGGAAAAGTTTTAGTAACACACTCGCTTCTCCCAGTCCCTCTCTTGGGTTGTGTTTTGGGTGAAGGGGCGGGGTTTTCTGCGCAAGGCCAGGCATTCTAATATATATATATATATATATCAGGTTGTAACATAAATTCTGCTCGATTAGAAAAAGGACGATAGATAATAGTAGAATAACTTCAAGATAATGTGAAATAGTTTTAGAAATGTTGCAAAATACACGCTGCGACAGGTTCGCACTGGTTTTATCACGATACAGAATGATACAAAATGACTTAGGCTCATCTAGGCTTAGGCTAGTGTAGGATTAGGCTAATGGATATTTTCTCTGGTGTTTTTCATACAGTTACAACGCCACCCCTACGATATTACAGTAATTGAAAAAAACATGGAGCACACGAAAGAGCATATTCGACATGTGATGCTGTATGAGTTCCATAAAGGATCTAACGCTAGTGAATCCGCAAGAAACATTCAAAGAGTTTATGGAAATGATGTTGTGAGCGAATGGATGTGTAGGAGATGGTTTGAGAAGTTCAGAAATGAAGACTTCAGTCTGAAAGATTACACTGGTCAACACTCATTTTATTGCCAATCATATTAGAGTGATTTTGGGGTAACTTTGTGGTGCTGATTCCGAATATGACATCGGTTTTGCTAGATTGGCTCTAATTTATGAGATAATTGGTACCCCATTGAAACACGTAGAAATGCAAAAAATTTAATGTTCAGGCGGAGCCTACTTACTGGTTGGGTGGCCGATTACTTATATACGGAGGGGGAATATTCTAGAATGATCGCGGAGTAAACACTAAGAATATTCGCGTGTCTCACCATCTAGAATGTTCCGGTAGTTTCCCATATGCACGCGTTATGGTTACGTTTCCTATTAATTGAGGGTATTCATTATCTCAAGAACTAGAGCCAAATCGGAAAAACTACTTTCATTTTGGAATTCAGCAACCCCAAAATACCCTAAATTCGTACGAATTTCCTTGGCAACGAAACAAAAAAATTTTTTGGTTGAGCTGTGTTATCAACGAACAGGACGACCAAATGAGTTAGATGAAGAGTTGCTGAAAGCAACAGTGGAGGAAAACCCAACGATAACTGTAAGAGAACTTGGCTTGCAACTCGGAGTTAGCCATATGACCATTCATCGTCATTTGAAGCTGTTAGGAAAAGTAGTGAATGTTGGAAAATGGGTTCCGCATGATTTGTCACAAGCGACTCTCCAACATCGAATCGATATTTGCACATCACTGCATTCTCGGCAACTGCAGGCACCGTTTTTGAATCCGATCGTCACTGGGGACGAAAAATGGGTCCTCTATAACAATATTAAGCGTCGACATCAGTGGCTTAGCCGTGAAACAAAGCCTGAACCTCAGCTAAGGAATGGACCCCATCCAAAGAAAATTTTGCTATGCGTTTGGTGGGATATGCAAGGAATTATTCATTTTGAGCTTCTGCCAGATAACCAAACAATCACAGCTGAAGTCTACTGCCAACAACTCCAACGATTGAAGATGGCATTACAAGAAAAACGTCCTGCATTAATTAATCGCAGAGTTGTTCTATTCCACCAGGATAACGCGCCCCCTCACACTCCTCGAATCACCACTGCCCAATTGGAGGCATTTCGTTGGGAAAAAATGCCTCATCCACCTTATTCTCCGGACATCGCACCTTCAGACTATCATTTATTCAGAAGTCTGCAACACCACCTACATGGACAAAAGTTGCAATCCAGGGAAGCTATCGAAAACGAAGTGATCGCTTTTTTTAACTCGAAACCAAGGGATTTCTTCAAACGTGGCATAAAAAACTTTTCTGCAGGTGGGAGGAGATTATAGAAAAAGAAGGGTGGGATTAATTTGTCATTATGTCATTTAATTTTTGTTGTGAATAAACTAAAAATTCGAGCAAATTTGTCCATATAAGTCATTTAATTTTTGTTCTGAATGAACTAAAAGTCGAGCAGAAATATGTTACAACCTTATATACATATATATATATATATATATATATATATATATATATACAGTATATATATGTATACTGTGTGTAATATATATATATATACGGTGTGTATATATATATATATATATATATATATATATATATATATATGTGTGTGTGTGTGTGTGTGGTGTGTGTGTGTGTATATATACTCAAAACGTAGTTTCGACAATGGCCCAAGTATGTATTAAAAGAGGAATTGCACTAATTGTTATCTGTTGTGTATAAAGTCGATTTTGATCGTCTTTTTCAGTAGGGTATAAAGTTTCCAATGATCGCGCATCGTCCTAATGTCGCGCATTTGACTGATAAAACCCCACAAAATACTGTTACAATGAAGGAAATAAAATTGATGTGAAACATTACTTCTAGTAACGCTTTCATTGTAACAATATTCTGTAGGGAGTTTTTTTTAAGTCAAATGCACGACATTAGGACCGATGCGCGACCATTGACAACTTTACCCTTTACCCATTTAAAATGTCACATTTAGCTCCTAAAAATCATTATCTTGAAAACAGTTGAGTTATGGATTCAAAGTAAACATACACGTTTATGGAATTTGTGATTTTTGGCTTTGGAGGAATTAATTCTGCTCATTTAGTTCACTATATTCTTTTAGAACTATCTTTAACATACCGTTATAAACTGACGTTGGATCAAGTAAAGATAAGCACCCCCAGCCTTCTTTAATTAGCCTTATAAGGCTAACTAACGAAAATATCACGACCTAACCTAACCAATCTTCAAGGGCGTACAGTTGACAACGATTGGTTAGGTTAGGTCGTGATATTTTCGTTAGTTAGCCTTATAAGGCTAATTAAAGAAGGCTGGGGGTGCTTATCTTTACTTGATCCCTGACGTTAATGTGGGTTGAATTTGTTTAACTCTAATTATACAAAGGAATCTTATACACTAAAGATCAGTGAACCCGTATCGGGTTATAAAGTCTGCAGGATAATATAAAATGTTTGGGGTTGAACATTTTTCGTAACGGCATAGGTCACGTGGGATCCGAACTATCTACGGGTCGCTATATCAACTTGACGAAGAAACCGATCACCCATCCAACTGTTGAACAAACCCAACCTTGCTTCTTAAAATTCTGAAAAGGTTTTCACCTTTTAGCCTTAGAAGGCCAGTGTGGAACCTCACACATAGAGACTAGCTTCGGGTCTACATAATTCCATAATGAAAATTACATTTATAGATTGAATTAAACAATTTATTGTTACTAAACAATAATAAAAAATAACTTGCGTACAATAAAAGACATCATTTCCAGAAAAACAAATATAAGGCGCCTACTTTTATTGTAATAGGCCACGCTGGCTTTCTTGGGTTAAAGGTTTCGAAGGATCTTATAAAGGTAGGCTCTTGAACCTTGCCTTTTGAGAAGGTTGTAAGAGGAATGCAAGAAGTTGAAATTAATACAAAGTTAACATGTGTGAAAATCATAAACTAACCAAAAAAATATCCCTTTTAAGTCATAAAATCGTTTTATTCCCACTAATTTTATAATTTAACCGAAATAACTTGAATTTAAAATAAATTGTGAAGTTTTTTGGTAACGTTTCAAGTACTTTGAATTCACGAATGCGAGAAATTATAGAGAAAATGGGGGACAAAAACGATACATTTTATCGCAGCTATTATCTGTCGTCTAACAACGTTCTATTTATAATTTTTTCATGCGTACATGACACCTATAAATGCAATTGAAAATTATATTACATTGAATGAAGAAGTTAGAGGCTTAATTTGTCTGTATGTAACATTCACATAAATAATATTAAAAGTAATTCATTATACAGGGTGTACATAAAGTCAGGATCTATTTTTGTGAAGCACTTGGAAATTATATGGAATTCAATCATAAAATGATAAAGTGGCAACATTTATTAAATAATTAAGAGTAGGATTCAACGTGACGCCCATCAGTATCCCTGCACAGCTCAAATCGTTCCGCAGTATTTCTAAACACATTCTGGAGCATTTGCGGGGTTATGTTATCTGCAGCAGTTCGTATACGTGTACGTAAGTTTTCAAGACTCGTAATCTTCGTCTGATAGACGTGAGATTTGATAAATCCCCATGCAAAGAAATCTAAAGGGGTTAAATCTGGTGATCTCGCTGACCAAGGTCTGTTGCTTCCGCGTCCGATCCAGCGATTTGGAAAACGTCCATTAGATAATCCTGAACAATTTTGGCATAGTGACAAGGAGCACCATCATGTTGATAGACGACGGTACTAACAATCCTATCCCCGTCGTCTATCAACATGATGTGCTCCTTGTCACTATGCCAAAATTGTTCAGGATTATCTAAATGGACGTTTCCAAATCGTTGGATCGGACGCGGAAGCAACAGACCTTGGCCAGCGAGATCACCAGATTTAACCCCTTTAGATTTCTTTGCATGGGGCTTTATCAAATCGCACGTCTATCAGACGAAGATTACGAGTCTTGAAAACTTACGTACACGTATACGAACTGCTGCAGATAACATAACCCCGCAAATGCTCAGAATGTGTTTAGAAATGCTGCGGAACGATTTGAGCTGTGCAGGGATACTGATGGGCGTCACGTCGAATCCTACTCTTAATTATTTAATAAATGTTACCACTTTATCATTTTATGATTGAATTCCATATAATTTCCAAGTGCTTCACAAAAATAGATCCTGACTTTATGTACACCCTGTATTACGTAATAATATTGTACATAACATAATGTAAAGTAATTAAGTCATAGTTAAACACACACACACACACACACACACACACACACACACACAAAATGTTTATTTTATAAACAAATATATTTATTCTGAACTAAAAGGTAAAATCTGCATGAGATTAAGAAAATACTGGAAATGAAACTTAAAAGCTGAAATCATATTGCGAGTAAAGGATTAATAGGATATATATATATATTGGTGTGCTCTGTTCAAATATATACATATATACACACAGTATATGGTAATTATTGAATGTTTCACGAACACTGAAATTAATATCTAAAATACATTTTTTTTAATGTATTTTGGTGTGTTCCGTTCAAATATGACCTTCATATCTTGCGCAAATGAACCGAAACAGAGTTATGAAACTGTTGGCGAAACAGTCAATAATAACATATATATATATATATATATATATATATATATATAAGAATAATAATATGAACGTTTTTAAAGACGTCATTGTAGAATATTCATTTATGAATCAGTAAAGTTGGTAAGCATGCTCATGTACGCGTATATCTCAGTACAGATTTTAAACTAAAATGGTTAAGTCTGCAGTTCTTTAAAACGGTGAAAATAGCTGGTGTTTGTTTCGTGTAAGATGAGACATATTACATGAAATTTATCAATTTTCCGTGAAACAAATGTCTCGGGATGCATTATCGTGTAATTATTGTAGTGTAACAGTGACTATAATTTAGTGTATATAGTGTTTTCTAAGGTAGCAGTGACCATAATTTCTTGTCAATAAACGTTTCAGATTTGTAACGGAAAGATGTAGTTTTGAGGTTTCACTACGTCACTACATTTAGTGTCGAGTTCATGGTGTGGTTCATTATACATCTGAAGGTAAGAAGTTAAATTGTTATAAGAAGAAGTTAAGTTGTTAAATTGTTTGAAGTGGCTCCAGAACCTGCGCTCAGGTTCCAGAGCCCATATACATGTAATAGTTACAGAACCTGTTAGACACTAAAGGATTTCAAACTGTATGGACTGTTGGAATGGTGCAGAAAGATTTTTAGCTTATGAAATAGGTTCATACTATTATCTATAATATATCGTAATCACAACAATTCTGACAAACAACATGCCCAACAGGGCATGAAAACAGCGATGTTGGCAACTCTGCTTAACGGGGAATCCTCTCGCCAAGCGAGTGAATGATTTTATTTTGACTTTGGTCAGCATTGTATATATATATATATATATATATTTAACTGCAATGACCACGCAGTATATAAATGAATAGAAACGACGTAAATAAGGAGCGTCTCTGCACACGGGGAAGAGAAATAACGAATAAATGAAAAATGAGGCGAACCGCCCGGGAATCGAACCCAGGGCCTTCCAATTGCCGGTTGGATGCGCTACCATTACACTACGGACCTTGATCAATCATAAATCGAAATTCTCCTACATAGGGCAGAAACCAATGCCCTGAGAGGGCACCCTCGCAAATCGTGAATATGTGCATTTAACTGCAATGACCACGCAGTATATAAATGAATAGAAACGACGTAAATAAGGAGCGTCTCTGCACAGGGAAGAGAAATAACGAATAAATGAAAAATGAGGCGAACCGCCCGGGAATCGAACCCAGGGCCTTCCAATTGCCGGTTGGATGCGCTACCATTACACTACGGACCTTGATCAATCATAAATCGAAATTCTCCTACATAGGGCAGAAACCAATGCCCTGAGAGGGCACCCTCGCAAATCGTGAATATGTGCATTTAACTGCAATGACCACGCAGTATATAAATGAATAGAAACGACGTAAATAAGGAGCGTCTCTGCACACGGGGAAGAGAAATAACGAATAAATGAAAAATGAGGCGAACCGCCCGGGAATCGAACCCAGGGCCTTCCAATTGCCGGTTGGATGCGCTACCATTACACTACGGCATCCAACCGGCAATTGGAAGGCCCTGGGTTCGATTCCCGGGCGGTTCGCCTCATTTTTCATTTATTCGTTATTTCTCTTCCCCGTGTGCAGAGACGCTCCTTATTTACGTCGTTTCTATTCATTTATATACTGCGTGGTCATTGCAGTTAAATGCACATATTCACGATTTGCGAGGGTGCCCTCTCAGGGCATTGGTTTCTGCCCTATGTAGGAGAATTTCGATTTATGATTGATCGAGGTCCGTAGTGTAATGGTAGCGCATCCAACCGGCAATTGGAAGGCCCTGGGTTCGATTCCCAGGCGGTTCGCCTCATTTTTCATTTATTCGTTATTTCTCTTCCCCGTGTGCAGAGACGCTCCTTATTTACGTCGTTTCTATTCATATATATATATATATATATATATATATATATGCGGTAGCGGTCATTATGCAGAAAATGACATGGGTTGGACCTGTAAATCAAAATAACTTTTTATGAGGTAGTTTTAGTTGCTTTATTCAAATTTGTCACTCATTTTTTGTGACAACTATTACAGAAAATAATAATAATAATAATGTAAATATATATATTTAGTGTATTTGTAGTTGGGGGTGGTATGACGTCATGTTACTCTGCGACTTCATTAGTTTGTTGGTTTCTGTTCTGGCTATTTTTTTTTCCTAATTGGATTCAGTTTTGTGGTGTTTGTGATAGAATTATGACGTGCCGTTCGTGTGGTTTCGACTTTGAGAACTTGATTCGTCATGTGCCCTAGATGATAATACGAAAAGATCAGAAGATATTTAGGGTTAATATTCGTTTTTTGACCCAGTCACACCCAGCTATAACAGCAATATATATTGAATAACCAATCAAAGCTGAATAAGAAAATATATATATTATCTTGTGCAAATTTGTATAAAATGTACTTTTTTTAAAAAAATATCTTCTACTTTCTAATATGTATGTATATAAATTTCGGTTGGTTTGTTTATTTGGGCTACCTTTTTTGGACTTTTTTGGAGATTTTTCTTGGCTTTTTTTGGCTACTTGGCTTTTTTTTGGCTACTTGGCTTTTTTTTGGCTACTTTTTCTTGCTTTGGCTACTTCTTTTTGTTTCTGGTCAGTGTGGTGGTTTTCGTTCTACTGGTATGACGTGTGAATCTTGTGAAGTTGATTTCGAGGACCTAATCCGCCTTGTTGGCCTCGATGAAAATAAAAGTTTAGTTTTTTTTTCAAATCACGGCATAATTCCGACATCCGTGATTTGCCCTAAATGTAATACTGCCTGTATTTTAAGACAAGACTCGAAGGTGTTTAGGTGCCGTAAAAAAAATGGAAGGATGTGAAATCGTGGGTTTTACGTGCTGGGAATAGACGTCCTCATTACCGGAAATATTTCGCACGATACTTGTTCCTGGCAGAACATCCTGACGATTCTACAGTTCTGCATCACTTCCTTACTGCAATTGCAGAACTATATCCTCCAAAATAAGGTGACTGGTTAGGTTAGGTGGTTAGGCTAAGTTAGGTTAGGCTAAGTTAGGTTAGGCTAAGTTAGGTTAGGCTAAGTTAGGTTAGGCTAAGTTAGGTTAGGCTAAGTTAGGTTAGGCTAAGTTAGGTTAGGCTAAGTTAGGTTAGGCTAAGTTTAGCACGAATGCAAACTTTTCTGGTCGATTTTGAGGTGTTTTGCATGAATCTGCCATCTGTTTCCTGTGCAAAATGCGTAGTTTTCGAGATGACGATATCTCGAAAACTACGCATTTGCACAGGAAACGGATGGCAGATTCGTGCAGAGCACCTCCAAATTGACCAGAAACGTTTGCTCTCATTATAAAAAGACTGGGTCAAAAAATGAATAATTACAGATATTTAGATGAAATAACCAATATTAACCGGTTAGGTCAAGTGAATGCCCGGTTAGGTCAAGTGAATGCCCGGTTAGGTCAAGTGAATGCCCGGTTAGGTCAAGTGAATGCCCGGTTAGGTTAACTGTACGCCCTTGATGATTGGTTAGGTTAAGTCGTGATATTTTCTTTAGTTTAAACGAAAATGACGAGAGCAAACTTTTCTGGTTAATTCTGAGGTGTTTTGCACGTTTCCTGTGGTAATGCGTCGTTTACGAAATCTCGTAACATGAACATGTTAGGTTATGCTTTATTGTATAAAATGTAGTCAAAAATACATTTTTCAAGTGTATTTTGGTGTGCTTTGTTTGAATATGACCTTCATTTCTTGCGCAAATGAACAGAAATAGTTGTCATTGCATGGCCCAAACACGTATTTCTGTTCATTTGCACAGGAAATGAAAGTTATATTTGAACAGAGCACACCAAAATACACTAGAAAAATGTATTTTTGAATTCAACTTCAGGCCATGTCATTTTCTGCATAATGACCAAATTATGAAATACAGAGTTAAGATTTTCTTTGCTTCGGAACATATTAAACGTTAACTATGTTTAGAGATTAGGTACGGTGATCAAAACATTAATTATTGTTTAGTCATATACCTCAGCAAAACTATATGGATCATTTCTTGTGCAAATGAATTATTGCATGCCCGGTTAGGTTAATTTATTGCCCGGTTACGTCAACTGTACGCACTTGATGATTGGTTAGGTTGTCGTGATATTTTCATTAGTTTTGATGAAAATATCACGGCTTCACCTAACTAACCAAAATATCACGACAACCTAACCAATCAAGTGCGTACAGTTGACCTAACCTAGGGTTGCCAGATTTTTTTTCAAATGCCGATACGGGACATTTTTTTTTTTTTTTTTACCAAATTTTTTTTCAAATTGAAACGATTTCTTCAACGGTTACAACAAACAAAATTAGAAAAATGTTATTACAATATTTAACAAATAAACATCGTGAATAAATTGAAATTATTATATTTACATAATATTGAAATTCTAAATCAATTCATCCCTAAAAAATTTGCTTAAAAAATATTTTTTGCGGAACATTTTGAACGCATGATTTTGACGCGGGATTTTTGGATCCGTAAAATACGGGACGTCAGGCAACCTTAACCTAACCGGGCATTCAATAATTCATTTGTACAAGAAATGAAGGTCAGATTTGAATAAAACACCAAAATACAACAGAAAAACCTATTCTCGTATCAAAATCGACCCGCAGGGGTAAAACTAATAATTACCACCATACTATTTCAATCGATTTTAATCGATCCAAAAATTGCTTATATCTCCGTTAATATCAATTTGTACAAGAAATACCACAGGAGAAAATAGATTCAGATTTAAATTCTACATAAGAAAAATCGGATCTTGAGTTGTTTTATTATATAACTTTTTTTTAGTGATATTTCGCTGACATCTTCCCCTGGAGTGTTTCTCGATATTGTTAATTCCTACTTTGGAGGCGTCCTGTTAATACGCAACGCATATGTATAAATATAAATATATATATATATATATGACATTTATATATATTGGATAGGCAATACTTTATTTATGAACAGTGTGGGGTGGAAATTTTATAATTGTGTTTTATAAATAAAAGAATATATTTTGATATATTTTTGACACCCATCGTCTGTATCAGAAGCAAATCTAAGCTTTTAGGTTTCCGTTTCCAACTTATCAGTAATGTAACATTTGATTCTTCGTGCTAAAATTAGTCACATTTTTTACATTGTAAGGCACGGGTGGGCAATCAAATTTTTTTTCTGGTCACGGATGTGGCCAGTCGACCACAGAAATGGCCACATTATTAAAAAAAACAGAAAATTTTCGCAAAATAAATTTATTTCAGGATTCTACAGTAATGGCAGTCAAGGTCAATTATAAACAACGCCTGAACTTGACTGACAAAAACGTAAAATTTCAATGAGAGATTTGGCATTCTCTTTTTCTCACCAATTCAAGAAACTGCGGCTCAAAATTCGAAAACAACGCACATCTCAGTTCTGCTTCCAGATTCATTTCAACGAGGCAAGATCGGTTTTTCGACTTTATCTGTGTCACAGAAGAAAACGTTGACTCGCACAGCCACGTAGACCCGAACATCGAGAACAATTTGGCAATGACGGCTTTCAGGGAAAGATACTGTTCATCTTCCAAGAGGTTTTTCCGCATTTCAGCCAGAGATTCATTGCGAATTTGCAGTTGCAACTGCTGGCTCTGTAGCAACAGCATGTCAGTCTCGAACTCTCGCTTGCTCACGCTAATCAAATTTACAAGTTCTTCGAATGACTTCAATACTGAAGCTAAACGGATCTTTCAAGAACTGAAATGCCAGGTTGAAGCTGTCGAAGTCAGTGAAGCCAATCCACATATTGCTGCAGCTTCTCCATGTTCAAAATCGATCTCTTAGTCTTTCCCAGATAGCTTTCCAGGTATGGAAAGTGGGTAAAACCCTGTTTCTGGACTTGTACCAGCAGCAGATTGAGTTTTGATTTGAACTTTCGAATGATTTCAGCTTGATCGCAAATGAGTTTTCCTTTTCCTTGCAGTTTCGTGTTCAGCTCATTCAAGTGACCCAAACAATTTTTATTTATTTTAAAAAAAAATTTATTAACTCGGGGAACTTCGGGCGTTTTAGAAATAATCAAAAAACAGGGATAATAAGAACGAAAACTAGGTCGATAAATAATTTTACAATGACGTACACTCGTACAGTAATAAAAAAAATTTCGGAAATATTTATAAATTTTATAATATTGGAAGTTTTATAATATAAAACTTCAGTTCACCTAAATCAAGTTGGCCACACATTTTTGCGAAATGGCCACAGATGGCCATTGGCCAATGGGTTGCCCACAAAGGTTGTAAGGGAAAGGTGTGCGTGTGTTTGTTTTAAAAAGTTTAAAATATGGAGTTTGACCACATTAATTCATGTCAAGGTTTTAATTTTGGTATAATTCAATTTACTTTACAATTTTATGATAATTTTAAGAGTTTATTGGAATTTTGTATTGGACATAAATTAATTTTAAATAGTTTTAAATGCCCAAAGTGTGGAAAAACCTGTAAAGTAGACTTACATGCAAGGCTGTTTAGATGCAATTCTAAGAAAAAACAGAGCAAAAACAAAATAATACGTTGTTCTTTTGAAAGATCATTAATGCCTGGGTTAGATCGAATAATGCCCAGGTTAGGTCAACTGATGCGCGAGTTGGGTTAGGTTCAGTTCTTTCTCCACCTCACAACGTTTATAAATAAATAATTTCCAATCCAGTGGTGTAACTTTTATGCATGTGCAATGAAATACATTTGTTGTACAGCTGTTAATAATCAAGTAATATTAACTTCTCTATCTCACTCCTGCTAATGAATTGTTTTTCTACATAGAAAAAATACTTGGTCACAACACCCAAATACCTGGTTAACTATCCAACAATTTTGCACCCAAATACCTGGTTAACTATCCAGCAATTTTGCACCCAAATACCTGGTTAACTATCCAGCAATTTTGCACCCAAATACTTGGTTAACTATCCAGCAATTCTGCACCCAAATACCTGGTTAACTATCCAGCAATTCTGCACCCAAATACCTGGTTAACTATCCAGCAATTTTGCACCCAAATACCTGGTTAACTATCCAGGAATTCTGCACCCAAATACCTGGTTAACTATCCAGCAATTCTGCACCCAAATACCTGGTTAACTATCCAGCAATTCTGCACCCAAATACCTGGTTAACTATGCAACAATTGAACGATTGCACAAACCATTTAAATTTATCAGAAAAGTAAGCATGCCTGGTGGAATTTTCCCATAACTGAATTAATAATTTTGATTGGTTTTCATGTAGTTAGTTGATTGTTATAACAAAGATTTTTCTCTGTGTATGTGCATTAATAGTCAGTATGTATTTCTAAGAGCGTATATCATGTGTATCTTCTCTTCGTTAAAAGTTTATTTTATCGGACAAAAATAAAGACTAACTAATATTTATTCTGAACTGAAAAGTGAAACTGCGATTAAAAAAGATATGGAAGTAAAAGTAGTACGGGTGTTCATAGTCACGCAAGTGAATACGGTGTCATTACCATATTCACTTGTGTGACTTATGAACATCCTGTATGAAAGCTAGAATTACACTCGATAAAAGATTAAAAGATCGGGTATCAGAATTATCTGGTTACGAACGGTTATCTAACGTTACAGTTGGAACTCTGTCGGACACAATACAAATACTACATAAAATATTATAGCTACTGAAAATACAAATGGTCAGGTCAGATATTAATATTAAGAGAATACGATGAATTATTCTCACCCCGAAAGGGAAAATTAATGTGTGTGTGTGTGTGTGTGTGTAAGCAAAATAATTCAGAACTGTGGACGATTTGACTAAACCTGGACAAGTAGGTTGAACCCCCAACCAAAGAACTATATATTAGGGTGGTCCACAGAATGGGGTAAAACATCGAAGTTCAATTTTCTTTCCTCCCAGGCTATAATCTGGTTCCTTTTAGCTACAAAATATTTCATGTAAAATTTAAGGCAAATCGAATAACTTTTAGGGGTGGCTCAAAGCTGTTTTTTGTATACCATTATGCCCTTTATTAATATAGTGAATAATTAAAAGAAACATTACTTACAGATACATTAACTAATGATTATTTTTCTTTCAGATAGATTATTAAATTTACAGGTTTTGCAATGTCAAATAAACGTACATTTTACTTAATGAAAAAGTCAGAGGAAACAATCACTGGAGCCAAGCTGCCTTCCCGTGGCCAGGTCCTCCGCATGTTCCTCCACCATCATCAAGTCTTGAAGGAGATCAAACCTAGTTCAGAAGCTGTTTTTGAAGAATTGCGTCTCTTCTGGGAGAGAGCCTGAATCCCTACTCAAAGGAAAGACCACATTCTTCACAAAATTCAGGCTCTACACTTGGAGTGGAAAGCGATTAAGAGAATGCTGGGAGGAAAAGCAACTCTCGTTAGAAAAAGAGAAAACCTTTCAGGAAGAATGGAGAACCTATTTGATGTCACCATGCTGATGCCTTTACCTTAATCAAAAATGAAGAACACCGGCAGTTCTTGATCCAACAAAGGAAAGCGGGACGAGTGGGATCAATGGTCTCTGCAGATATGGTGACTGACAAGGCAGAAAAGAGAGCTGCTGAGAAGCAAGAAATTGGTAAATAGGAAGCGGAAAGCTGAAGAGAAAAATATGCTGCTTCACAGGAAGTTATGCTAGATCAGGAAGTCTTCTTCTGAGTCTTTATGTGAGTCAGAAAGAGAAGATGAAGATTACCTTATCAATCCCCCATCTACCAGCGGACCAACTCCACCAAAGAAAAAGGCAGCAAAGAATATAATATCCTGAATTGGCTGCTGCTCTGGACAGGACTGGCATCAGTGACAGGAGGGCCACCTTTGTATTAGCTGAAACTGCATCTAGCCTTGGTCAAGATCTTTCAGAGGTGAACATCTCTCGTCTTCAATCAAAGGCACCGAGAGAGGCATCGGCAAATAACCCATGCCATTAAAGCTAGCTTTAGTCCAAGTATTTCGATTGTCCACTGGGATGGGAAGTTGATCCCTAATCTACTTGCCAAGAATGAAAAGGTAGACAGACTCCCAGTCTTTGTCTCTTCAGTTGAATCAGGTGATTCAAAACTGCTTGGTGTTCCCAAACTACCAAGTGGAACAGGGGAAGCTCAATCAGCTGCAGTGTATAACTTCTTTCCGAATGGAACATAGATAAGTCAATAATCGGAATGTTATCAGATACTACAGCATCAAATACAGGAACAAACAGGGGAGCATGCGTTCTTCTGGAACAGAAACTTGGTCGACCACTCTTCTATTTTGCCTGTAGGCATCATTGCATGGAAGTCATGTATGGAGGAGTGTTTGAAGCAGTCCATGGTTCATCTTCTGCCCCTGAGCCACTTTTGTTCAAAAGGTTCCAATCTATGTGGGACTACATTGATTTAAAAACCTTCTCTACATCACAGGATGATGATGAGATGAAGGAGCAAGTTGATCCTTTCAGAAATGAAATAATTGCCTTTGCCAAAGAACATCTGGCCACTGGAAATTTTCGAGATGACTATAAAGACCCCAGCACCTGGGAGGAGAATGAAAACTTCCAAGAAGCTAAAAGAATCATAGGAAACATCAAAGTAGTTAATGATCATGCTGAAAGGGCAGTAGCTCTCATTCAGACCTTCAGCGGAACTCTGACGAAAGGAGAAGATCAACTCCAGTTTCTCTTAAGGGTGGTGGATGAGCACCGAAAGAGGTTTCCTGATTCTAACAAGTCCACAATCTTAGCTGGGCAACAATGAGTGGCCTGGTCAGCCATGATACCCCCGCCAACAAGCGGATAATACCCATATATATGGGGGGGACCCAGAAGCCATGAATGTGGACTTCTGGGGGTAGTTGAGCCACCTCTAAATATTAACCGATTGAACCCAAATTTTGCTCAGAAGTGTTTTGGGAAAAGGAACCTAATGAAACCCTGGGAGGAAGAATTTAAAATACTCCCATTTTGTGGACCACCCTAATAAATTAAATAAATAAATAAATAATAAATAATATATATATAATATATATATATATATATATATATATATATATATATATACGCTTGTATAGGAGATATTCCGCGCAAGATTCCCGGGTGGTTACCATTTGTTTCGTTCTCTCTCTCTCATCTTGCGCGGAATATCTCCTATACAAGCGTCGTTCTTTACGTTAATTATACTGCGTGTTTGCAGTTATATATATATATATATCCCTTTATAAATAATTTTAAATGAAGTAATAATGTAACGACAAATTTAAAATAAATTTTTCTATTTTTTTTACTGTTGACAAGGGAGTATATCTTTAGAAAGATAGGCATTTAGGGTCAATCTGAATTAAGCTGATTATTTACGACATGGGCTATTTATCTTCAAGAAAATATTCACACAGTCTAAATAAGTTTTATCATATGAAAAGATATATATATAAATAATTAATTTATTATATATATATATGTGTGTGTGTGTGTTTCACGTGACGATCGCGCTTCACACAGGGTCAGGTTCGTGGTCTTACTGAAGTTGTTTTGGTGAAGGAGAGAATTGCTTTATCGACCTCCATTTCACATAGCCAGGCACACCCGACTCATCTGGGATTGTTATGAGCCAAGTGATTAGTATTCATTTGAAGACTTCCACACGAGCACCAGTTGTATTTCCGTTTTATTTTTAGTAACTGGTTAAACAGTTTTGGTCCTCTGACGACAAAGCTGTTTTCCTTCAGTGTTGAGGATGTTCCTTGTCTAGTCATTAGTTTGGGAATACTGTACATTCTGCCTTTCCTATTTTCCAGTATTGTTTGGATGGTAAATGATTCATGATTTTTTTCCATACGTAAATTATGGTGTACTTATCTTTGCTTTTCCAACGTGTATAGCTATATTTGTGATCTTTCCCAGTAATTTTGTTCTGCGAATGCATTGCATTTGGCTGTGAAGTTCCTCCGAATTTCTTTTAAGTAACTAATTTCTTTATAACTACTTAATCCTTTGGTCTTGAGTTTCTCTGAATTTTCTCTCCATCTGGGTCATATTTGTCCATAGCTTTTATTTCCTAATTTCATCTGTATCTTGAGAGCTGAAACAAAATCCAAATTCAGTTTGTTCAAAAACTGTGGGTGATGGAAACATTTCACATCCATATTTGTATGCGTGAAGAAATCTACCAAAATCACCCTATTTTACATGAGGAACAGGAAAAAAGTTCTAATTTGTTGTCCAGTGTAATCTGCATATTTTGTTTGTGTCCGTCTATAATGATTATATATCATCCAGGTCTCTAATTTTTCTGCTAATTTTTTTTATCATTATTAAAGGACGTTACTGTACTATCATTGGTTACATCACTGGACCCAGTGGCGGCTGGTCTATAGGTGCTGCAGAGCTGCAGTCCCTCCTGAACTGAGCTGCCAAACATACGATGCGACTACGATAAATGTATTTTTGAAGCTAAAATAAGTTGTTTCATCCCTTGTCTAGAAATTACTGTGATACATTATTTATTAAACAAAAATATTATATTTACAAAAAATAAAACTAAGACCCACTTCAAACATTGCAAATCTTAACTGGCGTGAAGTGAAAATAACACTGCGAAACTCGATTCAGAGCTGCAATTTTTGCAGCTCGCCAGTTACCGAGGCGTGTTTGTTGAGAGTAGTAGTTGTGCATTATTTTCGTTATTAAAGTAACAATTTTGGTGAAACGAGAACCCATGGAAAACAAAGTGAAATACTTGCGAAATGTAAACTTCAACAGATTAACACTAAATGAAAAACTTGCAGTTAAGGATAAAGGGAGACCAAACGCCTAACTTAAATATTCAGCAAAGTAGCACAAGTTGCAGTAAGGAATATATGTACATCAGTTTAATAATAAAATTTATGAAAAATGTGACTGGATCTGTGGACGTAATGAAACGAATTCGTTATTCTGCTTTCCATGCTTACTTTATGGTGGAGACGAATCATGGACAAAGACTGGTGTTAGAGACTTAAGACATCTGCCACAGAAAATCAAAAAGCATGAGCAATCAAGTAAGCATATGAATGAGATGATTGACTTATCAGTGCTGGGTAGAGTTAATATTGCAACCTAAATTGACTCGGCATATAAACTTTCAGTAGCAAAGCACAATGAATTAGTGAGAAAAAATAAAGATGTTTTGTCTAAAATTATAAATTGTATAAAATTCTGTGGAAAGTTTAAGTTTGAGTTGCCACTCAGAGGACATGATGAAACTGAAAGCTCGAAAAAAAATCCAGGAATATTTCTTGGTTTACTTGATTTTGCCAGCGTACTAGACTCCAGTCTTCATGCTCATTTCAATACAGTACAGCAACAGTTTTCAAG
Organism: Bathynomus jamesi; assembly: GCA_023014485.1. Classification (NCBI taxonomy): domain Eukaryota; kingdom Metazoa; phylum Arthropoda; class Malacostraca; order Isopoda; family Cirolanidae; genus Bathynomus; species Bathynomus jamesi. The sequence continues at coordinate 40,550 of JAJOZX010012249.1, forward strand.
GGAACATCTAAAACAATACAGAATGAACTTTTGGAATCTATTCTAACTGTATGTCAGGAAAGAATGAAAAAAGAAGTGATGCAGAATATTTAGCAGTAATGTGTGATGAAACAACAGATGTTTATGATAAAACACAGATGGTAATAGTTCTGAGGTATGAACTACAAGGGAGGCCTGTTGAAAGATTATGGGGATTTTTCAATCCACTTAGTCTAAGAGCCGAAACTATAGCCGGGCTTCTGCAAAATGAGCTCAATAATTTAATTCCAAATTGCCCAGAAAAACTTATTGCACAAACTTATGATGGTGCAGCTGCTCTAAGTGGAGCCAAAATAGGTGTTCAGACAAGAATTAAAAACTTTCAAAAATGCTTACTTTGTTCACTGTTATGCACACCAGCTTAATTTGACTGTACAAAAAGCAACATCACAGAATACTAGTGTTAGAGTATTTTTCAACAGTTTGTCAGGAATACCAGCTTTTTTTTCAAGATCTCCACAAAGAATGGCATTATTGGATAACGTGGCTTCTCGAATTCCGAAGCGATCTGTCACTCGATGGAATTTTAAAAGCAGAACAGTCAATGCTGTAAATGAAATGAAAGATCCTTTGATTGAATGTTGCACCACTTTAGAGACATCCAAGTCAAATGATACTGGATGTGCAGCTGCAGGCATTAAAAGAACATTGAATGATCCCGAATTTGGATTTTGGCTCAACTTTTTCTCTAAAATAATGCCTCGTATTGATATTCTTTTTTCCCAGTTTCAGTCTGGAAACATAGACGCTACTATGGCTAAGGCCTCTTTAGAAGCTTTTAATTCTGTAATTCAAAAAATACGAGAGAAGTGCGATGAAATCACAGAAATAACCCCACAATATAAAAAAGAAAATATCTCTGAGGTGGTATAACAGCTGCAAAAGAAGTTCGCGCTGTGATTTTCTCTCTTTTTAAGCTACGATTCAGTTTTATTAATCATTTGGAAGCAAGCAAGCTACTTTTTACAAAAAGTTTTCCATCATATGCGAAAAGTTTCCCTAGTTATGAGCTCAATAAAGCTGTTGAAGCTTATCCAATGCTTGAAAAAGATAAACTTAAGACTGATCTTAGTGTACTCTATACTAGAGAGGATTTATGCAACACAGAGACTCTGATAGATTTGTTCGAAGTGATACGTGATAACCATTTACAATCGACATTCTGAAATTGTAAAGCCTAAGATTCTCATAACGACACCGATGACAACAGCAGAAGCAGAAAGATGCTTTTCAACCTTGAAAAGAATTAAAACTATCTTGTGTAATACTATGACGAAGGAAAGAGTGGCAACCTTGGCAATGGTCTCGATTGAAAACCAGATGATCACAGAAATTTCAATATCAAAGTTATAAATGACTTCGCTACTTCAAAGAGCTGCAGTATGGAATTCATATTTAAGTAGTGAGCCGACACCGGCAAGAGGTTGCATATTTTTGAAGATGGTAAGTGATAATGTTAATTTTTTAAATAAATTATTATTTATTATTAATTTGTCACTGTCAATTTTACACATCATGCAATCCCTCTAGTCTGGACCTATATCTGTTAACATGATTATGAAATAGTAAGGGAGCTAAAACTGTTCCTTGTGGTACAGAGCCACGTACTTCCTCTTCTGATGATGATATTCCTTGGACTGTAACCACTTGCTGGCAATCACGAGAAGTTATAGATCTATTTTTCTATTTTGCCTCCTATACCTATGTGTTTCACTTTGTGCTATTAGTCCATGATCATACTTGTTAAATGCCTTGACAAAGTTTGTGTATATTACATCCTAATTTTCATTGTTTTCAAGTACATCGCTGATATTGTTATAACGTTCTATTAATTGTGATAGGTACTCTCTTTCTGATCGAAATCTATGTTGGTTTTCACTGAATCTTTCTTGTCTCCTAAAAACTGTCCATTTTTCTTTAACTTTTTGTGCGAAAAATTTTCCGGGATGGGATTTCAGTGTCACTGGTCATAGTTCTTTGCTTGAGATCTGTCCCCTACTTTATATATACGAGGGTAATTCAATAAGTATCCGCACTTTTTATTTTCACAATTTTATTTTCACAATTTTATTTTCACATCTGATATATTATGAACACATCACTTCTCAACATAGTCTCCCTGTTTCTCAATACACTTAGTCCAGCGATCTACAAGCTTCCTAATGCCATCACAAAAGAATGTTTTTGGCTGTGTGCGAAGCCAGTCATGCACCGCCTCCTTCAGGTCATCATCGCCTTGGAATCGCTGACCTCTCAAAGCGTCTTTTAGTGGTCCAAACAGGTAAAAATCCGAAGGTGCTAGGTCTGGACTGTAGTCTGGATGGTCGAGAACTTCAAATTTAAGTTCTTGAAGGCATTTTCTAGTCTGTGCAGCGGTATGAGGGCGCGCATTGTCGTGTAACAGAATAACACCTTCGACAATCTCCCTCCGTTTTGTGCGAATTGCTTGCTTTAACTCATTCTGAAGCATGTCAGAATACGATGCACTTGTTACTGTAGTTCCTCGCTCTAGATAATTTTAAGGATAGGGCCTCGTGTATCCCTAAACAGTGTTAGCATAACTTTACCTGCTGACGGCTGCGCTTTGAACTCCCTTGCAACGGGAGATGTTGGATGCTTCCATTGCATGCTCTGTCGTTTGCTTTCTGGTTCATAGTGATGGGTTCTGGTTTCATCTCGTGTTAATGCGCTCCAAAACGTTTTCACCTTCATTATGATACCGCGCCAAAAGACGAGAGCAGACGTCCATACGATTACTCTTGTGCTCTTCTGTCAACTGTTTGGGCATCCATCTTGCACAAACCTTGCAACCGTTGCAAGGAAGTTCAAAGCGCAGCTGTCAGCAGGTAAAGTTATGCTAACACTTTTTTGGGATACACGAGGCCCTATCCTTGAACATTATCTAGAGCGTGGAACTACAGTAACAAGTGCATCGTATTCTGACATGCTTCGGAATGAGTGAAAGCAAGCAATTCGCACAAAACAGAGAGGGAGATTGTCGGAAGGTGTTATTCTGTTACACGACAATGCACGCCCTCATACCGCTGCACAGACTAGAAAATGCCTTCAAGAACTTAAATTTGAAGTTCTCGACCATCCAGACTACAGTCCAGACCTGGCACCTTCGGATTTTTACCTGTTTGGACCACTAAAAGACGCTTTGAGAGGTCAGCGATTCCAAGGCGATGATAACCTGAAGGAGGCGGTGCATGACTGTCTACGCACACAGCCAAAAACATTCTTTTGTGATGGCATTAGGAAGCTTGTAGATTGTTGGACTAAGTGTATTGAGAAACAGGGAGACTATGTTGAGAAGTGATGTGTTTATGATCTATCAGATGTGAAAATAAAATTGTGAAAATAAAAAGTGCGGATACTTATTGAATTACCCTCGTATATGTAGGAACCATGCTCTCTTCAGGATGTTTGGTACGTCTACTGTGTTCAGAGATCTTCATATCCAGTACAATGTCAAAGCTCATAATTTGTAGTTTTTAATCGGTGTCGCGTTTCATTTGTCCGGACTTGCTGCCGAATGCGATATCAGTTGTCCTGTAGCTCGTGCTATATCATCTGATGTGAGCTCAAAATTAGTAAAATTCTTTCCTTGTAATTCAGCCCCCAAAGAAGTTATTTCTATCGTATAATATTTTATCATTTTTAGGGGTGATGAAATCTGATTCTTACTGAGCTCTTGATATTTTCGATATTTTCTTCGGATCATCACTCAGTGTATTATTTTCTTCCTTAGCGGTCCGATAGTCACATCCTTTTGTTATATTTTTCGCAACGTTATAGGAAGTATTTCTGGTTTTCCTTGATTCTGTCCTATCTATAATATATACAAAGTTCGAATGCCGCTGAAGATCAGAAGATGAACCAAAACGTTTATTTATAAATAGTGAAGATTAATATGCAGTTTTGCGACTACCAGACTTTTTTAAAGTTAAAAGCCGCCACCCCCATTTCATACGTGATATCGATTAGGGTGAATCTAAGGCCTTACTTAGGCGTACGTTAGGTTCGGAGGTAGTACAAAATTGTTTAGCAATTTCCTACATAAACTTTCGCCAATCAGGAGTCATGGGCTTGGCTTCCGGAAATTAACATTATAAATGGTTGGTTGGTTTTCTGTATAAAAATAAAACGGCAGTTCCCCCAAGAACAAGCCACAGAATGATGTAAAGCTCTAGTAAAATATCTGACTCAGTGTAAAATATTTATCCTATAAGTACTGGAATTGACGGCCCTTGGAAGATGCAGACTTTTGGTCTACCCTATAGATGTGTATCTTATAATTTTTTTCATAATTTAGTTTACCCTTTATTGTAATAGTAAAGTTTAGTCTCTTTCTGATTCGTAATTTAAAAATATAAAATCATATAAGCATTTTACCATCTGATTAAACCATAAAGTTTACCGTGGACATACTTCAAAAAGGCTCTTCTGTAAGGTTAAGTTTGCCATTTTCCTTTCTCAGATTCATAAAAAAGGAAATATAACTAATTTTGAGTTGTATAAAAATCGATATATTTAAACTTTAAACTTTATATGGTTTACTGTCCATTCAGAAATGCTAGTATAAATTATATGACACTCCATTCTCCTGTCCCTTTTACACATGCAACAAAGGCGTCAAATAAATGGTTTTTTTTTGTAACTTCAAAGCGTGACCTAATTTCAAGGCTAAATTTAACCTGCATATAATAAGAGTAAAATTAATAACCTCGTATCATCATAACTCATTCTCGACTAATGACGATTAATTTTATTAAAAGAACCAAATGATATATTAAAGCGAGGTTAAACGTGCAGTAATTGTTTGCCCCCCATTAAATATGCAAGGAATGCAATTGCGTACATAAGTCGCTGCTGGACACGCTAAAGGGTCTTAACGAATCATTAGTCTATTATTTATTGTAAAGGGAATGAAAATGCAGAAGGTGCGCAGCGTTTAAAGAAACAGTTGAAGGAATAAAGTCGAGGAAAATTGTAAAGTTGAGAAATAATATAAAATAAAGTCTATCAAAGAAAATTACAGTTATATACACTACAGTAAAACACCAATTAACACGAAAATGTGAAGCTAATTATTAAGAAGACACTAACAAAGCGAAGGTTACTGTAGTTACAGAAACGCAGCGAAATCAGAGAATCGGGAACTGTAATTAATGTACACAATCGAATGTGTCGTCATTGATGTTTGTACAAGAAAATTTTAGTTATTTATCGTTTTATTTATACATGTACTCGGAGGGTTAAGGCGTGGCCAATACCGCAACACCGTTTCCCATCGATCAGCGAAATTAAGGGACATTTGTTTTGGGTTGTAGTTGAATGTGGGACTGTCCTCCGTTTCTATATTATGTAGTGACCCGTGGCTCGGATCCCAAGTATGACCTTAGATGTTGTAAAAGAAATTATCCTCCCCCGCCCCTCCTAAAAAATGTACAGTTGGTGTGAAAATTTAATATATAAAAATGGCTCGGTAAATGACTTCTGCATATATACATACAAATGCCATTTGCGATCAAATTGGATATTTTACTGGCAGAATGGAAATATCTGAGAGGGAGGCTGAGAGAGAGAGAGAGAGAGAGATACGTTCAAATTCAATCGACTCTCTCGTCTCGACGGTTTATTATTATTATTTTACTTATGGAGGTATACGTAGGAAAAGCCTTTTTATATAATTAGTTTTTTTAATTATGCTGATTTGTCTTACTGTTTCAACCTTCAACTACTGTCGTGGGGACAGAGGGAAAACCCCAATCATTTTAATTTTGTGTGTGACCGAGAAATAACGATAGCAGTTGAGGAATAATTGACCTACTCATTCTAGTGTATTCTAGAGCGTATCCATTTTATCACCGCTTCAACAGAAATACTTTGTTTTTTAACATTTTAATTGGACGGTTGAAAGCCAGAGTGATCTATCTATAAAAAGAAAAAAAAATTGTCTTTTTTGCCGCTGGTGATGTATATACTCGTACATTGATCACTTTGTAAGGCATCGAGTGAGTGAGCGGTTATGCCTGAAGCGTTACTGGGGCGTTACTCGCTCACTCTCAACCTGTTACAAAGTGATATATGTATATACTGTAGATCACCTACTGCAGGAAAAGAACGAGAATTTTTATAGTTTTGCAGATATATCACTGCCTTTCAACGGTCCAATTATTGTTCTTCAGAGAGAAATTCAACTACCGTACAAGCTAACAAAATTAAACTTATTTAACGTGTATATACGCACGCGGAATTAACGTATGTAACCGAACATTTTAAATTCATTTTAACATTCACCATTTACATTAAAACAAATCCTCTGATCCACCGCGAATGTATACGACCATAATTTTAGATTTGTTGGTTCCCTAAAATCTTGTTAAATGGCTGAAAAAATTTTAACATAAATGACGAGCATTTTCTTTGTAACTTTACGCGGACTACTTTTCACAGCGAAGAGATATGCAATAGTTTGAAACATGGATAATGCAAAGTTTATGCAGTAATAAAGATTATGATGTATGAAAGCTCATCACAGAATTATCGTACTGATTCTCTTGAGCTATTGATTAATGAGGTGTCGCTTTTATAAGGATAATGTAGTGAAAGTTTTGTAGCAATTTTTTTTATACGAAAAGTGATAAATTAAATAGAATCCGATACAAAAAAAAATTTGCGTGAGAGTTTGGTGTTTGATAAATGTTTTTCACAGTTTTATTTGGAATTAATACACGCGAGTGAACGTGGATGAGTAATATTTATTACACGTATTTTATAACAACTGTATATTCGATGGTAAAGTTTATAAGAGGTGTTGAAAATACCTACCATCGACCTCTATACAGGCTCTCGCACGGCGTATCACATTCAAATCATATTTGTCTCTTCACTCGAGTTACTTTATGTACACACCGTGTACTAACAACCATACAGTATAAGAACAAAACGCTATTAAAACCAAGGTGTGATTTTTTTTATAACTTTTTAAGGATTTTAAATCAAAGTAATGAGAAGGGCAATGTTTCAACAGCGAATAAAGTCTGCAAATAGAAATGTATTTAACGTTCAAAACTTTTTCATCTTTGTAGTATTTTCACGTCAAATAATTTCGTCGGTAGTATTGCAAGAAAAGAAAAGATTGGGTTCTTTTGCATTATCCTCCCAACACTAATTTTTTTATATAATGTTGGTTTGGTTATGGTACTTTATTTTCCTTCCATTATAAAAGAAATTAGTGTTGGTATTAGGTTAGGTTTGGTTACGGTAAAAACAGCCCGCCGCAGGCGTTAGCCGTTATAAAAAAAAATTAGTGTTGGGAGGATAATGCAAAAGTACCAAAGATTGTTAGGTTTGTATACGTATGAAAGATTTAAAATCCGAGAAAGCACGGAAATAAATATTTATTCTTTTAATCGGACGAAAGAACGGAGAAAAAAATGGAAATAAGCAAGCGTATATAACGTTAGGAATTATGTATAATTGCATTGAAAATTATATAAATGTTTACACATGTCAGTTTTTCTGAAAAAGATGTGCAAAACGGCTAAACTAGCGAGCCCATAATTCTATAATAATAGCAGTCACAAGTTGATTGGCCAAGTAGACAAGAATAAGATTATAAACTGGCGCACAACATGGCTTTTGTTGAAGACGTGCGTCACGTTTACGTCATTTCGAATCTTTAATGTAATAAACTACAGCGTTAAGAAATCAGTGGAAATTAACAAATTATTTATTTCGACACATAAAAAGATTATAGACATGTACTAACCACAGAAGACAAACCGATTAATTAACGCCATAGAGTATATAACAACTCTAGTAAAGGACAACAAACTTATAAAATACAACAGGAAGGGAAGAAACGTTGGTTTTTGACGGAAATTCATCGAATCTGGCAAATTTCACGTTGTTTACAGGAATTTTTCTAGAACCAATCTTGTGTACAGTATATGAGGGGTCGCGCGTCTTAGGGTACCTAAGCGCCACCACAAGCGAAAACGTGTTTTTGATGGATATCACTATTTTCACCCTTCCTCTATCGCGTGGTTTGGGTTATAATGACCTTACGACACTAGAAGTATGGTTGAAAACCTTATGAAGCGAACTACTTTTTTCACCTCCATCGCCAGCCAAAAGTTCACCCAAAATTCGGCATAATAAGAAAATCAAAAAATTTAAAAAAATATATATAAAATATGAAAATCTATTCCAAAAACTCATCAACATCTTCATTATCATACTTAGAACTCTAATTTAGCCAAAAATGAACGTTCTAGCTCAATTAATAACCGAGATACTATTGCCAGAATATTGCTGAACTTTGGAGGCGATTTCTGACGAATTTTAATTTTGGCGCTTAGGTACCGTAAGACGTGGGACCCCTCATATATGAATTAACAATCTTATATAGAGTGGTTAATAAACTTAAAATTCATTGATGGTAAGACGAAAATAGATGGTGAGGTACAATCAGTAATTGAAAGAGAACAAAAGCAACCTGTATATCACTTGTTTATTTTTAACCTCCTCCACAACATCTCTGGTCATATGACGGAGGGGGACCAACGGCTTTAGGTGGGATCCGAACCAGGGTTGCTACATAATTTGGAATCGGAGAACGGTCCTCCATTCAACTACAACCCAGACCTACTGTCGCTTAATTTCATTGATCGACAAGAAGTGGTGTTACGACATTGGCTACGACATAGCCCCCAGTCTGTATATAAACCGAAAAAATTGTCAGATATACGTATAGCACCTGAAAACTCTTCCCAACTGTGTGTGAATGAGTGCCCCAAGGACCACCTGAACTCGTGCAATGGAGGGGAGAGTAGCTGATCCAACCCAACTCAAACGCCAGCAGCAGGGAGCGATCGCAAAGTCTCACCGCCCAGAGTCCAACACCGATGCCACTAAGCTACCAGAAGCTCAAATATACGTATAGCAAATGAAAACTCATCCACATTGACAGGAACAGCAAAGAAAATAAGATAAATGCGAAACGATGAAGGAAAGTTATGGATTAAACCAAAAAAAAACAATTGCAATTATTAAATCATGAAAGCAAACTATCCGTTCAGAGAAAAACAAATCTTTATATAATGTATAAACAAGAGAGAGAGCGCTTACTATATGTACAATATTAAAAACAAAATTATATAGAGAAAACGCCGTTTTTGGTCGTCAGTGTGGCAAGTCCTTGTCGTCGGGTGTTGTCAACCTCAGAAAATTTATCTTAGATTTACGGAAATTTGATTTGTCTTGGAGGAAAAGGGAAGTCAGATTTTACTAAATGACTTAGACTATGTACGAGTTGAGGTATAAGTTAAACTAATTCAAATCATAATATATATATCGGAAGGGGTGTACAGCAGAGAAATCAGGCCTACTATGAGAAAGCAAGCATAAATAATCATTGTGGAAGCAGCAACAGGAGCAGCTATTACGCTTAATTATTATTTTTATCTTTTCAATTTAGGAATTTTCTTTTTGAAATACAGAATCTTCAAAATATATTTTCAGGGGAGATATATGACGTTCCACTCTCGAGGTTAGCAAAGTATCGTCCAAAACCATATAGGAGTCAAAAAAAAAAAAAAAAATTTAATAAAAATTTTAAATGTTTTTGAGTCGAAGACCTCCTCATTCAGATCACAAAAGGGAAAGCCAAGAACAGAGTTTTAAGATGGTCTTAAAAAATTTTCACTCCCCACTTTTTCGGAGACGTTTTCTTTGTTGTTGCCTTTATATGCATATATATATATATATATATATATATATATATATAAAGGGTGATCCAGAGAAATGGGACCCAAAAGAAAACCCCTGTAACTCTTAAAGTATAAGTCCTTTTATAAAATCATACGCATCATTCGAAAGAGGATAGTTACAAGTTTGTACAGGATTGTATAGGTTTTGACAATACAAGACAAGATAAGATACAAAACAAAATAAAAGTGTTAGTTAAAACTAACCCTTCAAGATGACTGCATGGACTGTGGAACAGCTGCGTTTCATAACTGAGCAATATTATGAGCATGGAAGAAGTGTAGTTTCAGCTCAAAGATCTTTCAAGACAAATTTTCAGATGTCAAAATCACCTTCTAAGAAAGTAATCCGTCGGTGTGTCAGAAATTTTTCCCTAACTGGCATCATTGGAAAAAGAAAACCAACTGGAAGAGTGCGCACAGCAAGGATAGACGAGATCATTAACAGAACTCATGAAATTGTACAGGATAATCCTAACATAAGCATCAGACGTGCTTCTCAGCTGTTAGGAGTTGGATATGGAACAACACACCGTATATTCAAGCAAAATTTAATGCTCTTTCCATACAAAATTCAAACAGTGCAACAACTAAACGATGGAGATTTCGCACGAAGACGACAATTCTGTCAATGGATCCAACAGAAGGTAAATGACACCACCAATTTTCTAGCAACTTTGATTATGTCAGACGAAGCCCATTTTCACTTGAATGGAACTGTAAACAAACAAAATTGTCGTTTCTGGGCAACAGAAAATCCATTGAATATTACGAAGTCCCGTTGCATAGTCAGCGTGTAACTGTTTGGTGTGGTCTTACTGCATCTCAGATCATAGGGCCGTACTTTTTCGAGGATTCCACCGGAAACACGGTCACTGTAAATGGTGATCGCTACGAAAAAATGTTGACCGATTTCCTTATTCCTAAATTAAGAGATCTTTGTCTAGAAAACCACTGGTTCCAACAAGACGGAGCTACCTGCCATACCACGAGGAACTGCATGGCAGTTTTGCGTCAAACGTTTCCAGGCGAGTTAATCTCAAGATTTGGAGACGTTGAATGGCCCGCAAGGTCTCCGGATTTTTCTCCCTTAGATTATTATCTCTGGGGATATTTAAAGAGTAGGGTCTACAGAAATAACCCAACGACCTTGCAAGAATTGAAGGTCGCCATCACAAATGAGATACAGGCCATACCACCGCACTCTCTTGCAAAAGTGATGCAGAACTTACAAGCGAGAACACTGGAATGCTTGGCAACTAATGGAGCACATTTGAAAGGAGTCATTTTAAAAAAAAACATATTTCATAATAAACTTGTAACTCTACTCTTTCGAATGATATATAGTTTTTATGAAAGGAATTAAATATTAAGAATATTTGGCTTTTTTTATGGGTCCCATTTATCTGGATCACCCAGTATATATATATATATGTATATATATATATATATATATATACGTATAATATATATATATATAATATATATACATATAATATATATACATATATATATATATATATAATATATACATATATATATATATATATATATAATATATATACAGGGCCGGATCTAGAAGTTTCGAGGCCTTAGGCAGGTCTAGAAATTGCGAGGCCCTAGGCCTATATATATGAAAATATGGACTTAATTATCGGTACTATACCAGCAATATTAGAATCCCGCATAGACAGAACTATGCCAGCACTTAAAAATTAAACCAAACCAAAATAATCACGCATGGAAATTGTATAAGAAATATAAATAAACCATACAAATAAGTATAAATTATAATATGAATCAAGATTTGTATCGAAAATATAAGACAATGATTTCTAAGATTTATATAATAATTATAATATTATAGTTAATGACTTTCCATAGTATACAAACGTTTTTCATATGTGATGTATAAGAGATGTTGACATTTCATTTTTTATAATAGTGAGCGATCGACTTATGAGGCTAAATATTAATGCTTTAATATTTGGTTCAGATGCTCCTTGAATATTACAGCAATGCTTTTCTACTTTTCTTCGAGCTAAACTCTTCAATTAATTGAGAATAATCTAATGAATTTGTTATATCGTTTTCTATTGATAACATAGCTAATGATTGCAATCTCGCTTGAGACATGGTGGAACGCAAATATGTTTTAATAAGTTTGAGACGCGAGAAACTTCTTTCAGCCGAAGCAACAGTAACTGGGATGGTTAATACTATTCGAAGTGCAACATAAACATTAGGATAAATCTCACTTAGTTGTTTTTGCACTATATAAACAAGGGCATTTCCGAGATCTGTTTTCTCAGGTATAAACCTGCAAAATACTTTAAGTTCTTCATAGAGTTCTAAATCATTAATATCACTTGAACAGAACGCGCAAAACGGCTTGAGCGAGGCCCCCTTTGGCGCGAGGCCCTAGGCGATCGCCTAGTTCGCCTATAGCTAAATCCGGGCCTATATATATATATATATATATATATATATATATATATATATATATATATATATATATAAAAACTATTGTACGTGTCTCCTTGAAATAAAACTTCAAGACTAAAAATATCGTTTGTTGTTTCCAGTTTTGAAACGAAAAAGAAGTCGCTGTGGATAATATTTGCAAATATTTGCATGTTGAGAGGTTGAAACTGAAAAGTCTCTTTTCGTCTGAGACAACTTAAATCAAAATAGTTTTTAAACGTGTGTGTGTTTATTTTACCTACGGAATCGCGATGATCTTGAGGACACACACACACACACACAGCCTGTCACGACAAACGTAGTACCCCAACATTTGTGGTATTGCGATGAATTGTCTTTATAAATGCTATTTTTTATCATGAATAAAGAGGATATAATTAAGGTTACGCTAGGTTTGGTTAGCCTAAGGTCATTAGGCTTTTAAAATTGGTTGTGTCGCGATATAGGATTGAAAATGTCGCGGTTCTGTAGGGAAGCCAAACACGTGTGTGCGTGTGTGTGGCTGTGAAACTGCGCCAATGTACATTGTACACGGAACTCTTCGCGACACGAACGTGCGTGTAACTCGTTACGTTAGCGGTGTCGCTGTAGATTCGCATTAATTCTTTTTTTGAGAATCATTGATTATGATGAAAAAAGGAATATAATGGAGGTTAGCTTTCAGTTTAGTTTAGGTGAAAGTAAGTTTAATGAAGACATCCACAAATGAAAACAGTTTTACGACTGTGTGTGTGTGTGTGTGTGTGCGCGCGCGCAAGCAAGCAAGCAAGCAAGCTTTCCAGTATATGAATATTAATAATACCTATTTTTAAAACGCAATTAAATATACAGCCGTCTATGTCTAATGTCACGCAAATGCCATTATACATATTCACAAGTAACTTAACGAATTGTCTGAATAGCTTTTTTCGTAACTCTCATTACTCAATTCAGTGTTTGAAAATTTAATATTAGTCTTTTTTAAGGTAATTTCAAGTATGAAATGTCTTGGAAATAATTTTTGGAGGTCATACGTTATATGCCTTTGAATAAATTTCTATTTATTTTTAGCATATTAATTTCTTTGTTATTATCCAAGTATAACATATATATGTATATACTGTATATATATATATATATATATAATATATAATCTTATATATATATATATATATATATATATATATATATATATATATATATATCAACCTCTTTATTAAAGTATAGAATGGGAATACTTTTGTTAAGACGAGCTAACTTCATCAACCTAAAGGAGAAAGGAGGTGCTTTCGCTAAGAAATGACAGACGCAGCTGACAGAATATGTGAAATATAGAACAACACTACTCCGCAACCATACGATAGAATATATTTGAACGCTGTGCGATAATATGTGTAACCTAGAATACATACAATGTGGAATAGAGTTTGCCAAGAAAAAAAATCCATGAGCTGGAGGGGGGGGGAGTACTGAAAATTTGAAAATTCAGCACTAATTCATAATTGGTTGGAAAGTAATCTGATCAATAAAACAAAGTAACCATCTGTAATGACACTATACCCGGATTTTTTTTTTTTTTTTTATTTTTTTACTATTCAAGTTTTTTCCAACCAATTAGAAATTTCTGTACATTATTTTATTTTTTTTAAATTTTCAATATTTTCCATAGATTTTATTTCCTGATTAACTTTTTTTTTCTTTTTTTTTTCTTTTTAGTTTTACTCGTGGTTACGTGAATAGGTGTTAAATTAAATCTTTACATTTCTTCAATAACTCATTTAAACTTACTTGAATTAATTTGGATGGGGAACGTAGACTCCAAATAATTTCTCTGAAATTGTTTCAAAACGCTTTACCTGTATTTACCTGAAAATAAAAAAATAAAAATTAATTTTCCTTAAAATGAAATCTGGAATGTAAATGTAATTTTAGAATATTTTAAAATAATTATTTCGGGTTGTATGGATAGAATTTAGCAAGATTTATCATTAGGCAAGACATGAATGGTTTAATTTGACGTGGAAATAGAAAATTGTAAAAGAAATGACGACGTTTGGTAGATTTTAAATTAAAAGCATCTCTCGAAAAGTTAATGGCTTTGTGAGCGAAATTCCATTTTAACAATTTCATCTAGTTTGCGGAAGCGTATTAGTTATGGCGTCTTCCGCGCTGTATATAATCAGGTTTCGATCATGGGCTGATTCTGCTGAAAGTTACGAATATTCGTCGCGCTAACGACATCTCGTCAACGTGATATTTTATCGACGAGAAGTTTATTGGAGGTTTGACAAAGTTACGTTTGGTTATTAGAGCGTCGACAGACAATAAGTTAGTAGTCCTAAGAGCGGTGGTTCGCAAGTTTTTATGGTTCAAGGCATCCCAGTGAACATCCGTTCTCCTTTCGCGGCACTCCGGATGCTTTGTCTCCCAATGTTCAACACTTCCCTAACCCAACGTAACTTCAAACTAAGCCTTTACAGTTTTCTTACAGACGTATAAATTGTGAATATTTTGCTTCATTTGAAATGAAACTAACTTTTAAATTTTCATTTGATTATTTTAGTAATTTTTCATGAAATTTCGCGTCACCCCATTTGGGAAACAGTCTTAGAAAATGAATGAGGAAGAGATTCGTACACAGGTATGCCCATCTCTTTGACGAGGGAAATTTCTCCGACACTAGTAACTTAACTTAACTGACCTGACCTAATATTGTTTAACGAAATCAAACCTAATTTCCTCCGCCTTCTCCCCACCCCTTAAAAAAAAATGTCGACAATATTTTGTCGATGAAATGTTGCCATCGACTCGTACCATATTTCAAAATTGTGTTAGTTGGTTTCTTGTCCAAGTGACTTTCGGAGTTCACACACACACACACACAACACACACACACACACACGTGTGTGTGGTGAAATAAAGGTTTCGAATGTTACCTGCAAAGGTGATGACCCACATCGCATTAACCTTTGATACGTTGGACTCTTTTTTAATGTGGAATAAAATAGTTTGGCGTCAGACAGGGTAGAGGTGGGGGGTGGGGGGAATCAGTAAAGTGGACCCAAAGTGTTAAAGGGTTAAGTCAGGGATGGCTGACTCGGATCTCGCGAGCAACACGTGGCTCGCAAAGAAGTTTGAAGTGGTTTAAGAGAGGCCACCAAAAACAAGCTAAATCCGTAAGTTTGGCGTCCAACACAGAGCAGAAAAGGGAGTTTTGGAAAATTGGTTTTCTGTTCGTATAAATTTCTCTTAATTTCACTGTTTTTATTGTATTATTATAAGTAGTTTATTTCACGACTGACTACGTTGTAGTTTCACTCCCTAAATAAAGATCAACTTTATCAAGTTTGAAAATTATAATTCGACATTCATTAGCTGCAAAACCAGGCACTTGTCTTTTTCTCAATTTGAAAATGGCTCATGAACAGGTAAAAGCCGAGGTCACTACTTTAACACACACACACACACACACACTACAAAACTAATAGTAATGTAAACTCGGCTTTATATATATATATATATATATATAATATAAACAAGTTAATTCAAATTAATAACATATATTTACCAAGAGATATGGGATGGCTTACTAAATCTATAAAAATAAGCTTATGTCTGTGGATACAACATAGAATCTACGAGTAATTCATTCGAATAGAACACCTTTGCGGCTTTGCCATTCGATCGTAAAGGTTAGATTAAGAGCATAGGGTGCTGTTTAAGAGTATAAATATAAGATATATTATATATATATATATATATAGGATGGGGATGGGAGGTTAGCTTAGCTTAGCTTAGGTTAGCTTAGCTGTAAAATAAATAAATAAATAAATATATATATATATATATATATATATTGAAAAGCGCACCAATGTTTTTTCGGTTTGAAACTGAAAACATTTTCTCTCGATCTAAAAAACATGACAAAGTTGTCGTGTTTAGACAGCCGAATTTAATATTTTCTGATGTTTGCCTTTAGGTATTCGTGCGGGTAGCATTGCTTGTACATTCAAAATTACTCAAAACGTTCGTATATAAAAAACATTTTCAACAAACATTTTGGTTTTGAAACTCGAAACGCTGAAGGCTATAAAAGCGATCACACACACACATATATATTTTTTTTAATTGGGGTTGTTTAACCTCCTTCGCAACATCTAAGGTCATATGACGGAGGGGATCTACAGCTTTACGTGGGATCCGAACCACGGGTCGCTACATAATCTGGGTGTAGAGGACGGTCTCCCATCCAACTACTACCCAGACCCAATGTCGCTTAACTTCGCTGATCTCCGGGAAGCGGTGTTACGACATTGGCCACGACGTAGCCCGTATATATATATAATGTACTTGTATGTTTCTATATATGTGCATAAATGTTAAACTGGACGTTGTTTTTCAGCTTGTTTCCAGCTTGTGTCCAGCCATCTTGAATCGTATATTCTATAGAAATTCACTCCCTAAAATCGCGTCCATTTCATAAAAAAAAATGACCATCAAAGATTTTCTTCCCGTATTTGTTAGTTTTGCGATAAATTATTCTGCAGAACTCTCTATTCGTTTCTTTGATAAGTTTATACCGAAAGTTGTGGAAGTCCAAAGGAGATGAAATAGTTTTATCTAAACTATTCGCTTGTTTTATGTATTCCGATTTAGTTCAGTTATTTTTCAGATGCTACACTATGATGGAAGATTTTTAAAATTTATTTATTCATTTATTTATAAATATACGTCATTATTTTAATTTATTTATAAATATACGATGTCATTTTCATTTATTTATAAATATACGTCATTATTTTAATTTATTTATAAATATACGATGTCTTTTTTCATTCGATTTTAAGAATTTTTGACCAACACTGATTCTTAATACGTGGAAAATTGCATTATATAATTTGATTCTGCAGTTTTTTTTTTTTTTTTAATTTTATATTTTTTCCAAAAGTCGCTGTTAAAAATTTAACTTTCATTCATGAGAAATGTTAAAAATGTATTATTCATGAAAAACTCGTGTGACGTCAGAATGTATTTTGTTCATTCTTAACTGATAAAATTTATAATAATTAAGTGTCTGAAAGAAGGGTTGTAAAATAAGTTAACCCAATTAACCTGTACAGTCAGAAAACGAAGTCTTTTGTTCCCACCTAATTTTTAAGGTTACATTAATTATAGTGAGCGAAATACAAAGAGAAAGAAGACAGTTGAATTGAAAACAGTATTTGTGAGAAAACTGGGGAGAGGGGGGGGGGGGTCTGGAGGGTGGTGAAAGCTTGGAATAGGGGAAAGGAAGTAAAAAAAAGACTGTTTGCCTCTTGAAGCAACTTTTTTGAAGCCTTTTGTCACCTGATAATAGTTCCTTAAGTTGTTTTTTTTCACTTCACACAAGAAATCCCAAAATCTAAATATCTCAGACGAGGTTCTGTCCATCCCAACTCCTGTTTAGAATCGATCAGCGAAGTTAACACATTCGCTGCCGGATGACGCACACGGGTTCGACGATGTCGATTTTAGAAGCATGTTTAGTTCAAATGATAACTCAACTCGCAACAATGGTTGGAAATTGAATTTGAAACGGTTTAGCACTAATGTGTGTGTGGGAATTACTTTACCTATAAGATCTGTGACACGTGGAACAGGCTACCTTCAGAAGTTGTGAACAGTTCCTCTGTGGATCAGTTCAAGAAAAGGTTAGACCGAAATTTGCACACTATTTGAGGATATGTTAGTGTCTTCTGGGGGGGTGGTTCGAAAAACTAGCTGTAACAATGTGTAGGAATTTTTTTCCTGGCACCCATTGCCATTAGTACCTCCTCGGTATGGGCCGCAAGGCCTTTGAGGTGCTTCTTTTCCTTGTAACTCTCTCTTTCCTCCTCCTCTCTTAAATATATTTGTATACTCGTAATATCATTATTAACTTTGTTGAAATATTTCGAAAAATACATTTACAAAAGGAAAAAGACGAGAAAAACGTATTTTGTCAGCTCGCTGTGTATCCCAAAAAATCTAATATGTACCCGTAGGGATACATGTACCCCGGTTGAAAACTCCTGGAGTAGACATTAAGAGAGATTTTTAGATTTTCCACTCGCTCAGCGGCAGTTTCCCCAAATTAAGAGTTCTTTCTTGGTGCCAAATCCAGCTATGTGCAACTCGTGCAACTGCACTGGGACTCCATGTATTGGGGGCCAACAATACCCAAATGCGATAAAAATTTAGCTAAAAGATAGAAATTTCAAACAAAATTGGGCAAGGCTATCTCAGCTGAGAAACTGCCATGGCTCCACAGAGGCCCCCAATATACGCTTCTGTCGTTCTATATCACCATTTTGTACGGGAACCTGGCTTTCTTGAATCCGGCACTGTTCTTACCTCAGTATTCAGTGATCCTCAGTTCAAGAACTGAAAATCAACATAGGAATGACATGTAAAATGTAACAGCTTTTTACATACTCAGAGTTTACCAAACCCTCGCTGTATAATTATTGAAAGTTCGCCAAAGAAATAGAATCTACGTAAAAAAATGAAACTCTCAAAATTTACCATTAAATTTACGCGCTATTTATATTAAATTTAGTATATCTTCTCCTTTCCCCCTTCTACTCCCCAACCCCCAACCGGGCCAACCATACATGTACAGTAGGGTGGATCACTTTTCACTTTTTTTTAAAAATTATAGCTGGTCAAAGTTTTTCCCATGATTTGGTTCAGTGGAAGTACACTGACACCATTTTTACCAAAATCGATCAATATTTAGGGGTCGCGCATCGACCTTGAAAATTTCAATTTTTGGAAATTTGGCCAAATGACAATTTTTTACTGAATAAAGATAAATCATCAAATGGCCATATTTTCTGAATCCTCTCAGTGAAAGAAATCCTCTCAGATACTTACCAAGTTGATCGGACAAGTGGTTTAGAAGTTACACTCACCTAGAAAACATTAAAATTTAAAATACCGTATTTGTCCCCCATTATGGACGTAATCATAGCATCAGTAGCTGGCGCATCCTAAAATCCCAATTACACACACACACGCTATGTCTATGACCAATATTTTTACTAATCACAGTTTGCTTTTTACAGATCAACTGTGTCAATTGATTCTTGTTTGATAAGTCTAGACTTTAGTACAATGGATAAACTGTTAACAACCAGGAGTGGGAAGACTCTGAAAGTTACTTATTCTGGAAAAGAGAAAGCAGCAACAACAGCACACCTTCTCTAAGGTCAGCCACGGACGTCTTCTTAATTGGTCAGCCATCTTCCTCGATCGGTGGTGCCAAATTGCCAACCACCCATCAAGTTCTCCAGTACTTCTTCTATGCCAAGCAGGAAACTACTGACAGGAAGGCCGCCGTAAAAGACACTGTGGCCAATGTTCTGGCATTTTGGAACATGGCACGTATAAAGACGATCACGAGGCGTAACTGCGAAAGAAAACTGGAGTTACTGTGGGAAGAGTGACGCTCGCTGCAGAAGAGCAAGATGAGAGACAGTGACGCGGGAAAAGGCAGGGAGAAGTTTTCAGAAAATCTGAACAAGCTCTGGGACATCGGAGCTCCCGATGCTATTGAAGAGATACAGAAAAGTCGACTGCTCTCAGACAACAACAAACAAGAAGATATTAAATTTTATGAGGATCAACGGGGCCTGCGCCAGGCAACAATGAGTGGGAATGATAAAGTGTTCGTTGTCAAGAGAAAACGGCAACTCTCAAGACAACAATCTCGTGATGAGCCAGGCACCTCAAAAACGAAATTAGGAACCGAAGCTGAGAGCGACGATGAATCTATAGAAAGCAGATCATCGAGCAACTCCGAATCACAGCTAGAACCACCATACCGACAGCCGAGAGATCAACTGTATCAATCAGCCTTCCTCACCGCATCCTCAATGCACTGGCTGTTATTGAAGTGGCTGATCGCTTCCGGATGTCCAATAATCAGGTGTGTATATATCAGTAATGATCTTTCCTTGACAAAGATATAATAGACGTAACGACGGAAAATTTAGTGATTATTTTGTCACAAAAAAACCATACGCATCCTTGTCAATTTCCTTTCAATTTCGCACATAGGTGGCAAGTGTCGTGGCGGCAGTCCTACGTTCGGCAGATCCGCCCGCAGACCTGGACAAATTCAGTATCTCGAAGGACACGTCTCGCCGTGGAAGAGTGGCACATCGTCGTGAAGTGTCGACAGCTGTGCAGAAATCCTTCGTATCTCCAGGCGACCTTTCGTGCTCTCAAAGACTGGGGATGCGAGAACAACGTGATTGGACTGTGCTTCGACACAACTTCCTCCAATATGGGGAGGGTGCAGGGTGCGGTGGTCCGGCTGGAGAACATGCTTGGTAAACCGCTCTTCCAGCTGGGCTGTCGCCATCACGTTATGGAGCTCATCGTGGGGGCAGTGGTCATCACCTCGTTTGGAAGAACCACAGCACCAACTGAACCTTTGTTCCAGTATCTGAGGAGAAGGTGAATTTCAAGTCTAAGGCGCATTTGTTTTCTCCAATGATTTTTGCCTTCAGAGCAATTGAGATATCAGCGTCCTTCTACTAATGATGTTAATAGCAGTCGAAAAGGGAAACTTCAGTCGTTTTCATGCAATATTTTCATAACTCCCCTTTCAGGTGGGACAAGCTCGACCTCTCGACTTATCGCGAGCTGGAGATCGAACATTTGGCGGAGGTGACGTGGCTGATGGAGCTCCGAGATGAGGCAGTCAAGTTCCTCGGCACCGCTTCTGGTCTTGTCAGAGAAGACTACCGAGAAGTGGCGGAGATTACACTCCTGGTACTCGGGGCCCAGCCACGTCGTGGCACACACTTCATGCGCCCAGGAGCCTACCATCATGCGAGGTGGATGGCCAAGGTTAGTATTTTGAATTAGAAGTTAAATATTGTATTGCCTTCTGCAAATAGCCATTTGAAGTCCCTACCAGAAAAAATAAGATAAATAATTTACCATTAAACAAACTTATATGGAGTGGTATCGGTATTTATACATCACAGTGCGTATTCGTTTCAGAATCTACTACACGAAGCTCCTGATGTTCAGCGGTCAGCTGGAGTTCGACGACGAGCTGGTACAGGAACTTCAGAGAGTGGTACTATTTACTGCACTCCTCTACGCACCTGCCTGGCTGGCGGCTCCTGTCGCAGTTGATGCCCCGCTGAATGACTTGTGTTGTACCAGCGTCTTCTGCAGTACAAGGCTATGGATCGCGAGATTGCAGAGGCTTCACTGGCAGTGATCAGGCGGCACTTGTGGTATCTGAGGCCTCAGACCGTCGTTTTCGCCCTCTGCAGTGACAAAGTGGAAGACACTGTGAAGCACGAGATGGCAAAGAAGCTGTGCCGCCTCGCTGTGCCCGAGGACTTCACGTATGACAACGTCTCGGTTGATGACACGACGCGCCTTCCGGACCTGATCGATGAGTCATCGTGGTTCGTGTTCACAGGCCTGCAGGTGTGCGCGTCTACGTGGCTCACGCCGGTGAATAAGTGGGATCAAGATAAGAACTACTGTGATCTGAAGAATGTCATCTCGCATCTGAAAGTTACCAACGACGTGGCAGAGAGAGGGATAAAACTGATAGAAGATTACGCGAACACTGTCACAAAAGACGAGTCACAGCTGCAGGGTCTTCTTCAGCTCGTGGAAAAGAGCCGGAAAGAACTCGGTGACTTCAAAAAGTCACTTGCCGTCACTTGCAAGATGACGTAGCGCAGAGGGAAAGGAGTTAGCAGAGAGAGTACATGGCGCACGCCTTAAGATGACGTGTGTTCTAACCACGATTCATACAGTTTTTGAACCTAGTTAGGGGCACCGGAGTAAGTGCCTTTAGTGATATCGGTAAACCGTTTTAATGCAAAATACATTTGATCTTTCCTTATTCGTTTTATCTTATCCTAAAAAGCAGACAATGGCAGACGCATATGGAGGTACGGGGACAAATACGGTATTTTAAATTTTAATGCTATCTCAAGGTGAGTATAACTTCTAAACCACTTGTCCTATCAACTTGGTAAGTATCTGAGAGGATTTCTTTCACTGAGAGGATTCAGAAAATATGGTCATTTGATGATTTATCTTATTCAGTAAAAAATTGTCAATTTGGCCAAATTTCCAAAATTGAAATTTTCAATGTCGATGCGCGACCCCTAAATATTGATCGATTTTGGTAAAAATGGTGTCAGTGTACTTCCACTGAACCAAATCATGGGAAAAACTTTGACCAGCTATAATTTTTTTAAAAAAGTGAAAAGTGATCCACCCTAATGTAGTCCATCCATCCGTCCATTTTTCGTTATAAGTAGTGAATTTTCTCATTTTTAAGTGCAATTTTCGGTATCAAATTGTATGTTGCTATTCTCAAAAATTATATTAAAATACTGTAATTGTAACGCGTGTGTTCAGTCTGTGAACCCGCATTGACGACCTTGTATAGTACACTCTACTATTATACTATTTACGTACCCCTCCTCAAACCATTATATTATGTCGGTTGACTCAAAAATTACTATCCCAAAGTTTTACGTAACTTGTACGTAACAAGTTGTATGTGATTATTAAAAAAGTAGCTTTACTAGTAACCCCTTTTGTAATCTGTTATATATCATTCGTAACCATGCAATCATGCATGTTCAAACCTCTCATGCTCTATAAATCTTTGCTCCAGTTTTAAGCTCAGTAATTACTAAATTATAAAGGTTAAAGCTTTCTGTCATGAAGATTCTAAGACATACTTCCAAAACAAGTTTTAAATCCAACGTAATAACTACCGTTCGTTATTAACATTAACATTTTCCAAATGAAATAATAAATTATTTTATATAAGAAAAACATGTAATTAAGTGTGAAATTCATCAAAATTAAATGGAATAATTCCAACACTGATGATAATGATGAGAATAATAATGATGATGATGATAAAATTAACAATAATTTTGTGAATGTAATCTATTTGTTTTAATCTTTACATCATGCGGGTTTTTGTATACTATTTTTATCTATAAAAATATGGCAATAAACGTGTACTATGAGTAAGGCAAAACAATAAATAGATAAGTTATTATCCTTCATCAAAATCTCCCTTCATGTGTTACGTTATTTAGTGATTAAAGAAGAAAGACTTCGTGTTTTGACTGTATGCAGTCGAGAAAACAAGAATAAGGGTTTGGAGAAGTAAGCGTTCATGAGGATATCGGTTAATGGTATCAGGGAGGGAAGAGCTTAAGGAGGTGGCCAATGACGTGACACTGCTTCCCTTCGATCAGCAAAATTAAGTGACAGTGGATCTGTTCAGTTGATGATGTAGTGACCCGTGGTTCACATTCCACGTTAAGGTGTAGAGCCCCTCTGTACGTATAAGCTTTGTTGCTGGTGTGGAGGCTAAATCAAGTGGATAACAAGAATAATTATTTCGTTAAATTCATTCATATGAAGAGAGAGTCGGCTAGAGAGTAGGGAGTCGGGAGAGCAGGGAGAGAGTAGGCTACCAAACATTCAATTAAAACATTTTGAAAATCAAAAAATATTTACTTTTTGAACTATTAAGTCATTTAACGCAAAATGTTATGCTGAATTCAATGATGCGAGTCTTTTACTAAGAAAATAACGCTAAACTCGATAAAGGGGGAAAGTTTATTGGTAACTTTGGTACTGTTTGGAAATCTAATAAAAATGTATAAAGAGCATGTGGTATGATTTTCCCACGCACACAAACAAATTCATAATACAAAAATCATTACACCTAGAGAGCTGAAATTTTGACGATCGTCATTATTTACACGCTTCTACAAACTGTGAAATAATTCTTCGAATTGGTCCAATAAGTTTTTCTTCCTAAAACTCATTTAAAGTCAAGTTTTAAGACCTATTTTCTCAAATCCAGATTTGGAGAGAAGCATCAATTTTTAGCGTACATTAAAAAAAAAAAACACGCTAGATTTATTTCAGAATTATAAACTAATTTCAGGACATTTTAATTATATGATGAAGAATTTTCAAGTATATTGAAATAATTTGGCATGTTTTTGGGCACTGAATTTATTTTTATTTTTCCTAACTTTAGATTCAAAAGGCTATAAAAACTAATTTTAAAAAACTGGACGCAGAATGTTTAAATACTCCTATAAAGGAGTAATAAATAAAAATGAAAAAAATTATCGGTAACTTTTGCAGTTTTTGAAAATTTAGCAGACTGTATCATTTTTATACACAAAAACAATATATTACAGTGTACTCGTACGAGTTGGGAAACAAATGGATACTAGTGAGATGTGGTTGGTGTACCAGGACTGTCTGATTAGGAATGCGAGGAGTATGTGTGGATGCCGGGATTTAATCAGCAGTTGAGGATAAAGGCAGGAAATGGATGCTGTGTACGCAGGGTAATTGTGATAAAGAAAGTTAAAGAAAAAAGAGGGTGTATGAAGAGAGCAAGACAAGTGTAAAGAGACTAGTGCAGTGGAAGAAACAGTAAATAATGAGTTTAGAAGGAGGAGGAATGAAAATTATATAGAGAATAGAAAGTTGTTTTGGAAGAAAGGGCGGAAGTGCAGGAATGAAACTAAGAAAGTAAGTTTGCAAGTCAAGGATGAAAATGAAAGAGTGCTCACAGCGGATGCGAGTCTATCCAATAGATGGAAAGAATATTTCGAGGGTTCGATGGGTGGATGGGATGAAAAGAGTGCAAATATAGGTCTAAATATGGTGGGATTTGGCGGTGAGGAGGACACGTGGCAATGCCTGAGAATGTAATGGATGAGGTGAAAGCGACGGTTTGCAAAGTGTGGATTGAATGTACGAGGAAGTGATTAAATGTGGGGGATTGAAAGGGTGGAGTGGTTGTGATGCGTGTGTCTGAGTACAAGGACAAATGGGAGTGTGCCTGAAGACTGGAAGAAAGCAATAATTGTTCCATTGTACAAAATGAAATGTGAAATGAATGAATGAAAGAATTATAGAGGCGTAAGTCTGTTGAGTGTAGTAGGGAAGGTGTATGGTAGGATAGTGATAGAACGAGTTCGTGGTATTACAGAATGCTTGGGGAGTGATGAGCAAGGAGAGTTCCAAGGTGGAAGAGGCTATGTAGATTAAGTGTTCGCAGTGAGACAAGTGATTGAGAAAGCATCTGAAATGGATTGCAAGTTGTATACATGGCTTTTATGGATCTTAAGAAAGGGTATGAGTGAATAGAGAAGCATGTATGGCATGTCGTATGAAGTGACGCAGGTGTGGAATTTTGCTGTGTGGGAAGGCGTTGGTCCATCAGGATGCCGATGTGAATGAATATGTACACTTTACTTTTTGCCTTTCCTCCTTTTCACTAACTTTTGTACTTTACATCCGGGTTGTTTTCTACCTTCTTACCCTAGATCCTTGGGAAATGATATTTTTTATAATATACAGTATATACACTAGAATGCCCGCTGCGTCTTGCAACCCCTTACAGCTCCCCGAAATAGCCGCTCTGGGCAGTGTACTGGGAGGAGCGAGTGTTTTTCTAAAACCTTCCCTGATTCTCCCTTAATGTGTATGCCAAATTTGATCATCATCATGTATGTATGTAAAATTTCATTAACATTTTTTTAAATATATTGCTTTCATATAATCTTTGAATCAATTTCCATCCAAAATTTGAGAACGAAAACAAAATGTGTCATTATCTCTTGCAGTCTGTACTTAATATATGATTTAAAAATGGACTCTCCTTCTTTAAGAAAACCATTTCTATGCAAATTAAAAATTATTTAAGTTAAAAACTGATTCTTCGCTTCTCTTCCGTTAAAAGCATATTCGTTTATGGTTCTACTGAAGAATATGTTGATGATGATAATGATGACAAAGGAGGAAAGCATGAATAATGCGAATAAGAATGAATAATGTCAATAAGAATGAAATAACGCCGTAAGAATGAGTTATAACGCTCTTTTCCGCATATGTTCAAAAACTGGAAAAATTAGATTGAAATAAATAGCAAGGAGTGAATTTATAAAACTTTAGTATTTGTTTATACGATTATTCTTACAAAACAGTTTTGAAAATTACATGCACAAAATTCAGTTTCATAATGTCGATAGTCGATTTTACACGTGTCGACGTTTTTTCAATTCGACCTCATATAAGTTTGTTTAATATTTCGACTGAAAGTGACGAACTAACCTGTATTCAAAATAAAACCTTCTAAATCTACAACTTGTAACTTCTTTTTGAGGGTGCATCTTATGAGGGAGGTTTTTCCTTCTTTTGGATATCAAAACTTCTTTTAACGATACATAACTTCTTTATATAGAAGAAATAGTCTTCAAAACATCTTTTTTGAGAGATTTGAGACGACAGAAGATATTTCTGTATAGAGGATTACGGAAGTCTATTTTCTGTGCATATATGTACATTAGGACTTTAAGGAAAAGTAACTAACCTAACCTAGCATAAGAAACCGGGCATAATGCAACCTAACCTAACCAAATCGAAGCTAACCCTATTTAAACTAACTTAACATAAATCAAATAGACTTGCATAATATGAAATTCACACTAGGCTTCATTAAGTGAAAACTAAAACACTGAAAATGGAAACTAAAACTAAGTGAACACATTTCTTTTGGTATGTGCATCCACACTACTTGTACCATTTCACCAAATTTCAGAAACAGTGAGTGTACATTCTCTGTAGTGCAATTTTAAGGTGAACTAAAGCATGTTTGAGCAACCTTTATAAGAAAGGTACAGCTGATATTTCATTTTAATATAGGTATTAGCTATTAATTTCTTATAGGGCTATATTACTAAAGTACTAAAAACCTTTTTTTTTAAAGAATACTAGTCAGTGGATTAACCTCTTGGTTAGTCTGAATATATATTGTATTTTATATAGTTATTATTATGATAGTTAAATGTTCCCTAATTTTTAGTATTTTTGTTTCTGTGTGCAGGTGTTCTATTGGTGTTGTTTGAGTACTTCCTGTAATGATACGAAGTGCGTCGTTTTGTATTGTCTGTAAGGTGTTTATGTGTGTGTTTGAGATAATAGGTGCCCAGCATGGGCTATCATAGTCCATAACTGAGCGAATATATTGTTTGTATATGAGTGATGTTTCCTGCTGGTGTCCAAAGTTTGTGCCTGTTAGTACCCTAAGCGTGTTAAGTCTTTACGTACATTTGTTTTTAATGTCCTGAATGTGGTTTGGAAAAGATAATGTTGTGTTGTATGTGACCCCAAGTATTTTGGTCCTGTGAGTGTGTGGAATGTTGGTGTTTAGTGTAAGCTGTGGAGTTATCTGGTGTTTTTTTTGTGTTGCTTGTTAGCAAGGTGATGGTTGATTTTGTGGGCGCTACTTTGAGTCTATTGTGTGTGAGCCAATCTTGTACACTGTTTATGCATGTTTGTAAGTTATTTGTAGCGGTGTCGATGTTGTTGCGGGTGGATGTTAGAGTGATGTCATCTGCATATGATGATAAGGTAAACTTGTTATCTATGGGTGTTGGAATGTCATACATGTATAAGTTGAGCAGTGTTGGTGTGAGAACAGAGCCTTGAGGGACCCCGTTCAAAAAAAAGCTTGTTTTTGGATGACTTGCCATTAAATGTGACATGTGAGTATTTTCCTGAAAGATAGTTGCTCAGCCACCTTTTGGGGTTATTGTGCATGTTTGTGTTGAGTATTTTGTTTGAGAGGAAAGCGTGGGATAGCATCAAATGCTTTACTAATGTATATTGTTGGTAATAGTGTACGTTGAAGCTGGTCGTCTGGAGTTGATGCCATCCATGATGTGCTGCGTGAGGTTAGTGAGTAATGTTGTGGTTGAGTGGCGAGGTCTGAATCCATGTTGAGTAGGCGATAGTGGTATGTGGGGGTTGGTGATTTGTAAGATTAGTCTTTCTGTTACTCTGGAAGGTGTGCATAGTAAAGTAATGGGTCTATAGGAAGCTGGTTCTGTTGGATTTTTGTTTGGTTTGAGTAATGTAATAATTTTACCTTGTTTCCATATGTTAGGAATAATACAAGTGTTGTGTTGGTATGAATATGTGCTAATGTTTGTGAGAGCTAGTATTCCTTGTGGGCCCCAAGTGTTTAAGGTGTATGTTAGATATGTTATCTGGTCCATTAGCCTTCGAATTCTTAATGTTTTTGATGATCTTGGTGGTCTGGTCTGTATTGAGGGGTGTAATGGTCGTGTTGAGTCTAGATTTTCTTGTGTCTGGCTGTTTGTCTGTCTGCGTGTTTCTGAATGTTGTCTCTGTTTAGGTGACTTATCTTTGCGTAGTGATTAACTAGAATGTTAGCTTGTTGTGTATATGTTGGGATATTATTTTGGCTGCGACAGATAGCCGCGTGAGAGGTGTGAATGCCGCTGTTAGAGTGGGTAATGCTGTTTATAGTCTTGTATAGCCTGGCTGTATCTGTGGAGTGGTTTAGTTTTGTTGTGAATTCCCTAAATGTTTTTTTTTTTTAATTGTTTATTTTTTGTTTATTTCTGTGTCGAGCTGTTGTATTTGCTGTTTTATGGCTTCTGTGTGTGGTGTTTGTGTGTTATGCTTGATGTTGTTACGTTGCCTTATGAGGTGGGCTATTTCTCTAGTGTAATTTGGGCTGTATTTCCTAATGTTGCCCTTGGGTATGTATTTGTTTGCATAATTGATGATCTGATTGAATGTCTTGAGTGTTGTATTGATGTTTGATGGGTGTGCTGTTTAATGTGGTGAATTGTTCTTCAGTCTGTATTTTGAACTGTTCCCAATCAGCTTTCTTTTCATTTCTGTAAGTGTGCCTAAGACTGTTTGGGCAGGGTGTAGAACGTGTTGTAATGATGATGGGCAGGTGGTCTGATGACAGTTGTTTTTCTGTTCTCCAGTGTGTATGTTGCTAGTGAGGGGGAACAGAACGTTATGTCTGAGGAGGAGTTTGAGTATCCTGCTTGATGTGGTACGTGTGTATGTTCTTCTGTGTTGTTAAGAATGAAGATGCTGTTTAGTTGTGTGGCTATGTTGGCGCCTCTGGTGGTGTTTTGGCTGTGCAAGTACCAACTAGTGTCTTTGGCGTTGGAGTCTCCTCCTAAGATGACATTAGTGAGAGATGCCAGATTGGGTAACTGTGGATTGTAATTGGCTGGCACCAGAGGTGAACTATCTGGTGGGATGTAAATGTTGATGAGTGTGGTGGTGTGTTTTGCGCGTGTTTTAATGTTAACTGTCTGTGTTTCTATCGTGTTGTCTGCTTGGATTGTTTGTAATATTTTGGTGTGACAGTGTAGCTAATGCTTTTACATATGTAAGTGATGAGACCACCCCCGTGATCCCCAGTACGGTCTTGACGGATCGCCGTGAAGTCAGAGTTGGTGGGTGTTTTGTGTGTTCGTTTTAGTTTTGTTTCTTGTATAAGTGCTATGTGAATGTTTTGTTTGTGTACGAATTCCCTAATCTGCATAATTTTGCTTGTGAGGCCATCTACGTTGTACTGTAATATATTAATATTATGCTTCTGTATGTGTCTCATGGCCCTATTGTGTCTGTCTTTGTGTATGGTGACATGTGTAAGTTGTAGTGGGGCCTGGATTAGACTTAATGTCGCCGGAGAGTAAGAGTAGTCCGGGGAGCACGTCCGGCACGCAATTAATCCCTGTAAATGAAAAAATAGCACGCTAGTATAGAGTACGGCCACGGGAGCCAATCGGCACTCTGACCGTGCCACACAACAGGCCGTTGACTGCCAGTCTGGCCAACCGTAGACTACCCGCTGCACAGAGATTTGAGGTGGTTTGGCCACCAGCGCGTTAATGTCTTCAGTTTGACGTCGCCTCTTCTTTGCGTTGACGTTCCACGTTTTTTCGTTGACGTTGACGCGCTGACGTGTCCCGCGGTGGAGGATACAGCCACTGCTAGAAGCTTCCTCGTCAGCTGCTAACTTTTGGTTTTGATACTGTGTAGATTCAGTTATTACTGTGAATCTATTAAAAGAAAATTCTCTGTTATTTTGTGCTTATCCTTAGTCTGCAATTTTGTGTTGCTCTCTTTGTTGGAGTTCTGAAAATGTATTGCTCGCCTGTCTGCTAAATTGCTCTAATATGGACTCTGTTTCTTCTCTTTCTTCTTCCTTTAATTTTCACTAGAAATATGTCTAAAATCCAATACAGAAATAATCTTGGGAAGAATTTACACATGCTAGAGTGCTACTAATTTTCGTACATGCAACAGAGAATAGCAGTCGTAAATTATCTGTTTTCATTGAATAATAATCTTGGTTGTTTGATGAAGTGACTTTATCGCAATAAAATATGTTTCTCGCCTGTCACTTGGTATAATCTCTGTTACCAAGTAGAGACTGTTTGCTCTTGAGAACAAATTCTGAATTCTTTTTTCACATTGTTCTAGCTATTCAGAGTATTTTTAGAAACAAATCTCAGTTTTCTGCTCAAAACGGCTCTTTCTAATTTTAAAATTGATTGTTCAAGGAAGGAAGATGTTGACTTCTCTGATACTCGCACAACTGCAAGTAATATTTAATTACTGTAAGCAAACCATTACTTTCTATTTGTAATTAGAATAACTTTAAAAGTAAAAAAAAAATCGGTACTTCTAGAGAAAATCTTTAATACAAGTGATGATTAATTTGTAAAAAATTCTATTCTTTAACGACGATCTTTGATCGAATCATATACAGTAACCCCCCCCCCCCCCCCGATTTACGCGCTCCCCATTTGCACGTTTTCGGATTAGCGCGGTCCAAAAAATATTCAATTTTTTTTTATAAATAAACGCAGCGATTGCTTTGCGTTCATTTATAAAAAAAAATTAAATATTTTTTGGACCGCGCTGATCCGAAAACACGCGAATGGGGAGCACGTAAATCGGGGGGGGGGGGGGGTTACTGTACATATATATAATTTTATCCCCCATAAGCAAATAACGTTAATATATAATGTTGTGTTTTCGTTACGGACAGTAATTTTATGTAAAAGTAACGGTACGGCACTGTCTCGTATTTGCCGTGTTATAAAATAGTGTAACGAAACAAAATTGGATTGCAGAACGTCAATCTGCGCAACACTAGACTAGGCAATTTTCGGGAAACGAAAACGGAAATTATCCGATAGTTAGCGAAACAGCCTCCAGTGCGGACAATTTGGCAACGGAAACACCGTTAACAAAACGTTTTGAAAACAGCGTCTCCAAGGAAATACTCCAGATCAAAAACTGTTTCGGAAACGAAAACAGAAACGGAAATTATTGCTTGGCTATTCAGGCTCGGTTCAGAACTTTAAAAATGTTCTCAAGTTGTCTTTTCCCTGAGGTCTACTTTAAACTTTCAAGTTTTCTTGTTTTCATAACTTGGCCTAGTTTCTAATTATATAGTTATAAGCATATTGTTCTTTTGTTTTACCGTCTTAAGGCCTAGGTTAACTTTGCTTGTAATCTGGAAAATTTGTCCAGCCAGATCAGCCCAAAGTTGTAAAAAATGGTTTTTCTATACAATCTGGTCACATATTTATTATAGCCTAATTAACTAATTATAATTAAACATGAGGGGAACACAATTCATGGCAGCAGCGACAACTAACCCACAACATCCTTGCCACTACATGTACAATCATCCACCAACACCTCGCACCATTAAGGTAACACCAGAGAGACATTATAACTAAATACTCCATTCCATATCA
>JAJOZX010012249.1:80000-103794 GCA_023014485.1 Bathynomus jamesi
GTTTTTGAGGTATTGAAAATCACAAGGTATTCTCTGCCCAGTCAGAGATAAAAAGATCAGAGGTCAGGTGAACCATAGTCATCTTACGTGAAGTATAGAGTGACTGTTGAGAGGGACGTTTTGTGAAGCGGGTGAAGTGAAGGGTGGAATCATTGGCATTTTAGTGGATAGGACAGGAAGTGTGACTTAATAGATAAATAAAATGAAAAGAGTGGGTGACAGGACAGAGCCCTGAGGAACACAACTATTAATAGCTTTTGGTGAAGAACACTGACCATCTACAACCGCAGCTATATATCGGTCAGAAAGGAAATCAGAGGTGAAGGCACAGACAGAAGGATAGAAACCGATGGAGGAAAGTTTTGAAATTAAGGATTTGTGCCAGACCCTAACGAAAGCTTTTGATATGTCTAGCGCAATAGCAAAGGTTTCACCGACATCCTGAAAGGAGGATGACCAGGAGTCAGAGATATGCAAGAAGATTGCCAGTAGAGCGTCCCTTGCGGAACCCGTACTAGCGATCCTAAAGAAGATTGTGAGTAGAGAGGGTTTTAAGAATCTTCCTATTAAGGATAGATTCAAAAACTTAGAGGCAAGAAATCAAAGCAATTGGACGATAGTTGGAGCGTTGAGAGCGGTCACCCTTCTTTGGGACAGGCTGAATGAAAGCGAACTTCCAGCAGGAAGGAAAAGTATGAGATGAAAGACAAAGACGACAGAGTTTGCCCAGGCAGGGTGTCAGCACAGTTCTTCAGGACAACAAGAGGGACCCCATCAGGACCGTACACCTTCTTAGAGTTCAGCCCAGATAGGGCAGAAAGAAAATCTTTGGAAGAGATTCTAATTTCTGACATAATTAAATCAGAGGGAGGAGGAGATGGAGGAGCAGCACTGGAATCGTCGTGGGTTGAATTGAAGGCGAAAATTTGAGCGAAGAGTTCAGCTTTATCAGAGAAGAGATGGCAAGTGAGCCGTCAGAATGGAAAAGAGAATCTACAGAAGCTAAGGCTAACAAAGACCCTAAGATCCACTCTGAGGTTAGCCCGAGAGAAAGAAGAGAGTAGGGGGTTAAAAGAAGAGAATAAGGGGTTTGGTAAGTAGCAAAACCTATCATTCGTGGGTTAACATTCATTCAGAAAAAGAGAGAGAGAGAGAGAGACTCACCATCATCATCCGCCGGCCACTGCCGACAAGTCGGAAAAATAGTCGAAGAGAATAGGAAAGTGGTGAAAGATGAAAAGAAGTAAAATAAGAACGATTACAAACCATGAAAAAACAGTCTTAATTCAAACACTGTCATACCATGCAAACTACAGACATGCAAGTAAAGAGAGGATAAGAAAAGAGAAAAGAAAAAAAGTATGAAGAGTATAAGAAAAAGTGGGTTACTTTACGCTATGAGCTACATCTAAGTTCGTGTTAGTCTAATTTTTTTTTTAATATAATTTTGTTGCTGTCATTAATCGTAACAGACTCAAACCTCGACCGTTACCCCAGAGCTCCTTTTGCTAATTGTTTTATTATTTTAACGACGTTAATATTTTTAAAATGCTTATCTAAACGGTTTTTAAACATATTTAACGCTGGTAGAGTTCACGACGGACGCGGGAAGATTATTCCATTTATCAATTACTTTAAACGTAAAAAACTTTTTAGCGATGTTAGTAATGAAACGTCTGCCACGTAATTTAAATCCGTTATTACGAGTATTGCTATTATCGAAAATTAACAATTTATCAAAATTTACGTTATCGATTTTATTAACGATTTTGAAAACTTCAATAAGCTCCCCCCCTTAATCTCCTAGTTTCGAGTGAATGAAAGTCTAACTCTTTAATCCTATCTTCATAAGACTTATGAAAATAAAAACCCACTCTAATAGACAGAGTTTATTTCCACGACAGTTTCGACGCCCACTGGCATCCTCCTCGGGTGGATACAGAAACCCGAGGAGGATGCCAGTTGGCGTCGAAACTGTCGTGGAAATAAACTCTGTCTATTAGAGTGGGTTTTTATTTTCATATTTTGACCTTCACGTAGAAAAAAGTGAAGTTTTTTGAATTTTCATAAGACTTGTTGCGTAGTGACGGAATTAGCTTCGTGGCGTGTCGCTGAACCCTTTCCAACCTATCAATATCCTCACGCCAAATACGGGCACCAAAACTGAATGGCATATTCTAAGTGAGGCCTGACTAGGGACTTGTAAAGGGGCAATATACTAAATATTCTTCGATTTAAATTCGAAACTATGCGCTATGAAGCCTAACATCCTATTAACTTTTGCCCAAGACTCCAGACACTGGTTCCTAACTTTTAAATCCTTAGATACGTGTACGCCTAAATCTACTTCCTCGTCAACGCTCGCAAAATGTCCACCATCCATCGTGTACGTGTAATTATTGTTACGTTACGAGAACCTATATGCAAGCCTTTACATTTATCTACATTAAATTGCATCTGCCATTTATCCATCCACTCCATAATCCTATTTACATCGTCTTGGAGCCTATTTCTATCTTCCACGTTAAGAACTTTACCGCCTATTTTTGCTATTCGTAATGTAAATTACGAATAGCAATGGGCCTAGCACTGAACCATGAGGGACACCGCTACTTACATCCAACCACCCCGATTCCCTACCATTAGCACCGACCCTCTTACTCCCTTTCGATATTCAAGAAACTTTCTTTAAACGCCTGCCAATGAAAATTTGCGTCGTTACCCATAAATAAATTATCCCAGTCCGCTACTCTTATCCTATCCGCAAAACTATCAAAATTAGCCCTACGAAAATCAGGGACTTCTATTACGTTACTATCCTTACTGTTTTCTATTAATAGCTTAAACCTAATAATTTGGTTATCACTACATCCCTAACTCTCACCTACTTCCAAACCTTCGACTATATTTTCGTCGTTCGTCATTACCACGTCTAAAATATTGTCACCGCGCGTTGGTTCGGTAACCATCTGTCGTAAAAAATTATCTTCCATGAACTCAGTCTCAAACCCTGATCATTACCAGTAAAAGTCTCGTAATTAACGTTAGGGCAGTTAAAGTCTCCGACAACTATACTATCCCGATTATTAATAAAGTTACAAAGAAGTGTGTAAAATCTAGTATCGGTATCGAGGGGTTGAATGGGAGGTCTATAAAGTTGAACGGGAAAGTAGTAGTAAAGTTGTTGGAGAGGTTCTTGGCTCGGTGCCAGAAAGAGCGAGAAAAGTTAGAATTAGATAGACTTTCAAATTTTTGTCTGATAAAAGAATTTTTGGAGAGTCGAAGAACAGATTTTGCATGATTCCTCGCAGAAATATATGCAGAGAAAAAGTCAGGAACTGGATGGCGACGGTACCTTCTGAAAGCCTTCTCTCAGTCTCTGTTGCGGATAGTTAAACCAAGATTTAGTTAAAACCAAGGCAAAGTTAAACTAAGGTTTGTTTGAATTAGTAGTATGAAAAGAATATGAAATATACACCTCCATGCCCATGCCCGAGAGAATTGTACGGAAGCGGTAATCATTCCATGGGAAATCGGAGAAGTACTGCCTAAGGGCCTCCCAATTAGAGGAACCAAAATGCTGAAGGTGCCTCCTCCTCCTCCTCTTGAGAGGATCCAAAGGCCGAATTGGTGCGATAGGACAGGAAACAGATATAAAATTATGTTCGGAGTAGCCCGACGGAGAAAAAATTTGAGCAGAATAAGGAGGAGGATGAGCGATGAGAAATAAATCCAGAGTGCTGGGCCTATCTTGAACGCGATTAGGGATCGTAGGGTGATGTACAATCTGTTCTTGGTCATTCAGGATAGAGAAGTTGTAAGTTAGTTCACTAGGGACATCAATAAAATGGGAGGAAAGCCAAAGGTGGTGGTGAACATTGAAATCTTGTAAATCACCAATAGGCGGTCCGCCGATAGGTTTTATCTGGATCTCTGGGAACAAACCATACACTATTTAATCAGATTTACTTTAAAATATGGGCAAAGTTTGACATTTCCAAAACATAAAAATCAAATACTTTGTTCTATTTTATAAAATTTAAATTTAGTCTTCGTTCGAAAGCTAATGAATGTCGACTTTAAGTTAATTTCCATAAAATGATGTCGGCCACATTAGGACACCCCCCTCCCCCCCAAAAAGGGTTAACAGAAATTCATGGAGTTACAGAAACGTGTGTGTGTGTGTGTGTGTATAAGAAATTCTGGCTATGCCCTTAAAGACAGTATACGAAGGTGGGTAAACCAATTTGAGGTAGTGTATCTGTACTGAAGGGGAAATCTACCAGAAGGTCAAGGAAGTCTTAGGCAAGGGCGAATGCAATTAGGGAAGCATTTTCCACATGCCCTTAAAAGTCAATTAGGAGAGCATCAACTGAGTTGAACATCCCAAGAAGCTCTGTCCATGATATCCTTCATAAAAAGTTGAGGTTCAAATGTTATAAAATGCCAGTAGTTCATCAACTTTTAGAAGATTATGAGACCAGAGTAAATGTTTGTCAAGAATTAATTGAAAGGGTAGAATCAGATGAACACTTTTTATCAAACCTCGTTTTTAGTGATGAGGCTACATTTCGCATATCAGGCAAAGTTAATCGTCATAATTGTAGGACATGGAGTGAAGAAAATTTCTATGAATTGTATGAACACAAAAGGGATTCCCCTAAAGTAAATGTCAGGTGTGCCATGTCACGTTCCTGTATCTATCGAGTGTATTTTTTTGTTGAACGAACTATCACCAGCAATTCGTACCTTAACATGCTACGAGTTTTTTATTCCACAACTCCAAGAAAATCCCGGCTTTTACAAAGAGCTTTCCTCCAACAGGATGGAGCACCACCCTACTTTGCTCGAATTGTTAAGGTGCTTTCAAACCAAACTTTTCAGGAGCGTTGGATTGGTTGAGGAGGACCTCTGAAATGGCCCATTCGTTCGACTGATTTAACACCTTTAGATTTTTATTTCTGGGGTTTCTTGAAAACTGAAGTCTATCATAACAAACCAAGGAACATTGAAAAAATGAAACATCGTATTTGTGATGCTGTCTCATCCATCTCTACAGCTGTGTTGGAAAATGCTTTCTCAGAAATTGAACGCAGAATAAGATTGATTATAGCGATTGATGGACATGTAGATGTTTCATTAATTAATCAAACCATTGTAAGTGATACTTTAACAAAATTAAATAACCTAATTCTTACAGGCCTGCTGCACGTATTTATCTTCAATTTATGTTGCTATCTCAAACAACAAAAAAGTTATTCACTTTTATTTTTTGTATATTCATTTTCGGACACCCTACACTGTGTGTGTGTATATATATATATGTATATATACACAATACAGGGTGTCCCATAACTCTGGAACCATAGGGTAAAATAAGTAATTCATGTTTTTCCGTTTATGCAAGTGCCCATGATGTCTTTGAGTAAGGAAGAACGCATCCAGGTAATTCTACTCGTAGGAAAGCGGAGTCAGAGGGAGGTCGCTGAGGAATTTAACAGATTGCATCCGGACCGCGCGCCGATAACACACAGCTGTGTCGGCGAACTTGTAGCAAAGTTCGGGGAAACGGGATCCATAGAAGATAAACCACGCAGTGGACCTCCGAGGACATCCACCGACAATGACACAGCCGCTACCATCCTCGCTCATTTCACAAACAGTCCCCAAAAGTCTCTCCGGCGTTTTTATTGTCGTTTTTATCATTTTGCCCTATTGTTCCAGACTTACTGGACACCCTCTGTGTGTGTATATATATATATATATATATATATATATATATATATATATTATAAACATTAAAATCAACCAACTGGTTAGGTAAATTGAATGCCCGGTTAGGTCAAATCAATGCCCGGTTAGGTTAATTGAATGTCCCATTAGGTCAATTGTACGTCCTTGCGATTGGTTAGGTTAAGTCGTGATATTTTTGTTAGTTTTAGCGAAAATATCACATTTAACCTAACCAATCGTCAAGGGCGTACAGTTGACATAACCGGGCATTCAATTAACCTAAGCGGTATTCAATTGTTATAATGTTAGTGTTTCAGACCAGCAAAGACCCTAGGATCCACTCATGGCTGGTCTACCTAACTGTGGTTGTAGTTGTGTATTGCGCATGTCCTCCGTGGTGGCAGAGGGGACCTACAATTTTACGTGTGTTCCGAACCACAAAATCCTTAATTTTACTACCTTAAACTATATCCAATCTATCAACATATGCGTCTAATCGATTTTTAAACATGTTTATAAACGTGCTACAAATTATTCTACCGGCAAGCTATTTCAGCTATTTACTATTCTATGGTAAAAAAGTTTTTGGCAACTGCTGTCTCGAACCTTCTGCTTGTCAACTTACACCCGTTATTTCTAGTTCTATTATACTGTATGGTGATATTTCGAAAAAGCTATCTCTATTTACGTTATCGAAACCATTCATAATTTTGAAAACCTGGATTAGATCACCCCTTAGCCTCCTAGTCTCGAGTGTAGTCAATTTTAACTCCTTAAGCCTATCCTCGTACGACTCTGACCAAACCGACGGAATCATCTTAGTTGCTCGTCTTTGAACTCTTTCGATTTTATCTATATCCTCACGCATATGCTGATTCCAAAATTGGATCGTGTACTCCAAATGGGGTCTAACTAATGATTTATAAAGAGGAACAATAATATCGCGCGATTTGTACTCAAAATTCCGAGCTATAAAACCTAGCACCTTGTTCGCCATACTGACCGCTGCTGTACTTTGTTTTGCCACTTTTAAATCACCAGTGACGATAACTCCTAAATCTTTTTCCTGTTCCACGCTTGCCAACTCCTTCCCTGACATATATTATATGCAAAATTACCGTTACGCGAACCTAAATGTAAAATTTTGCACTTATCGACGTTAAATCTCATTTGTCATGTGACTGACCAATCAACGATTTTGTTCAGATCTTCCTGGATTTGACCTCTATCTTCATCATTAATTGCCCTACCACCAAACTTCGTGTCATCTGCAAACTTTGAAACTGTACTGACTGGGCCGACATCTAAATCGTTAATATATATATATAAGAAAAAGTAAGGGGCCCAATATAGAACCCTGAGGAACGACGCTCGCTACATTAGCCCAACACGACTCCGCTCCATCAATGACCACCCTCTGTTTCCTACCTCGCAACCACTCTTCTATCCAATTTATTACTACACCCCTGATTCCATGAGCCTGAGTTTTTTCAATATCTTTTGTGCGGTACGGTGTTAAACGCTTTTTGAAAATCTAAATACACTACATCAACCGCCTGATGACTATCGTAAACGTCAACCACGCTTTGAAAAAATTCTAAAAGATTAGTTAAGCAAGATTTGTTTCGCCTAAAACCGTGCTGCGTATTTCTCATCTAGTTATGCAATTCCAAGTGTTCGACTATAGTCACTATACGATCCCTAATTATTGATTCCAGTAGCTTACCTACAACAGACGTTAAACTGATTGACCTATAATTTCCCGCCACACCTTTAACTTGAAATTATCTGGTTCGTACCCTTCAGAAATACTCATTAAAAATCTTTGTTAGTGGCACAACAATGCTTTCTTTTAATTCTTTTAGTTGTATGGGATATTTTCATTTTATCAATATAGCGCATTACCTCCCTTGCATTAACACAATATTATCTAAAGTATTACCATTGTCAAAAGGTATTATGTCTATGACCGTAGGGATATTCGTTCCATCTTCTATTGTAAAAACTAACTTAAAAAATTCGTTTAGCAGGGTAGCCATTTGCTTGTTTTTCAGAAACTAGCTCTCCGTCGCAATTTTTCAACGGCCCCAAGACACACTTTACTGGATTCCTATTATTGACGTATTGAAAGAATCGCTTGCGGTGTTCTTTGCCTTCACGAGCTATGGAGATTTCAAAATCACGCTTGGACTTTTTTATTACGCTTTTCGCTTCACGCCTTAGAGATATGTAGTTGTTTCGTGACCACAAATTGTCTTTATCGCACTTACGTAGCCTATAAGCCCTATCTCTACTCCTTATAATATCCCCTCCTCTAGAAGTAAACCACAATCTTGTACGGTACACATTCCTAACTTTTAGTCCTAAATACTGTTTCAAACGATTCCCACATTATTTTTGCGTTGGGAATCCCCATTACGTTTTCCCAATTGACATGTGACAATTCATTTCTAAATTTACAAACGTCTGCGTGCTGGAAGTTAGGAATTTTAGTCGTGTTAGCTGGTTTCGACTGAGAGGACAAACTCTACCATATTATGATCGCTATTGCTTAACGGTTCTATTACTTGAAGACCAGTGATTAGCATATCGTCCGTAGTTATTCCTTAATCTAAAACACTGTCCAACCGCGTAGGTTCCCCAACCTTTTGAATAAGGTAGCTATCCTCGAGAAAATTAACTAAACGATTACTTTCCGCGCCTCCTTGCATTGTATCGTAATCCACGTTGGCGCAATTAAAGTTATCCACAACTAAGGCCTGCTCACAACCTATTATTCTCTAAGTTCACGATATAACGCTTCGACGCTTCGTCCGTATCAGCTGTTTGGTTAGGGGGGCCTATATATAACGGCAATAAGAAGTTTGAAATCGTTCAATTTAAGTTCTGCTATAGTCGAATCTATTGGTTCTGGAATTGTGTGCTTTACTTCTATAACGTTCACAATATTATCTTTGATATACAACATAACACCGCCTCCTCGCCTACCTATTCTGTTTTTAACAAAAAGTCTATAACCTCTAATTTGATACTCCCCTACAAATCACGTGTTTCGGTGCTAAGCCACGATTCATTCATCGCAATTGAATCAGTCTTTACAAGCAATTAAAGGAAAAAATTCGTTTATTTTATTTCGTAGGCTATGAGCATTTACGGAGAGAACCTTCAAATTGTTTGTAACCGCGATACCTTCGCACGCGCAAGGGAACTTTAAGGAAATTACGCCGGGACCGTTCGAGTTACGGCAGCCTGAAAAGAAGAAACAGTATTATGAAAGTCTTTCTAAACGCCCAGCTCCAACGTCATTAAGATGAAGTCCATCTCCAAGGAACAAGTCCCTCTTGCGTAGAAACTGCTCCAAAAATTCGCAAAATGCACTCCTTCCTGTTGACAAAGTGACTTTAGGTTATTGTTAATATAGGTCGTCTTGCTGTAGAACTCGTTACGTTGGATAATTTCGAGGAAGTATACCTATTGAAACATTCTTATATTTTTTCCTTTAGTCGCCCTAGTAAGTCCCTGTACCTAGCCAACAGCTCTTCCGATCTAAATTTAGAACGTTATTAGTACCGACGTGAATAACATACGTGTCTCAGAGGTTCTGTCTGTAAAAAAATCAACACTATTAGTTATATTCTCCACCCTTGCACCAGGGTAGCAGTAACGGCGCCACGACGGGGGTTCCTCCCGCAGAATTCCTCGAGCTGCCCTCGAACAATGGAATCACCAACAAGTCGTATTTCAGGTTCAACTACGTCTTCGAAGCCTAAAACAGAAAACTTGTTGTTCGTTAATACCAGTAGACAAGTCTTAGGTTGTCTCAATGGGGCTCCATTACGCATTTGCACGAAGGGTCGGGAACTAGGGAAGAGAGAGGGCTATTAGTATTATTTATATCATTAGTAGAAACTGAGGCAGGAGGGGCCGTGACTGAAGAATAACTCCTCTCAGAAGGCCGAAGGGATTCTAACTTTGCCGTCAGGAGCACCACCCTTTCTTCAAGCCTCACTCTGGCCTCCCTCTCACGCTCTCGCTCGTTCCTCAGCAATTCCATGTTTGAACACCACCTGCAAACTAACTGATCATTATTATTAGCCAAAATAAACGCGTAAGCGGCAAACTTTCCTTTACAGCGACTACAAGTACTTGACGGGGGTGCCATGCCATTAACTAATTTAAAAACGAGCGTTTTGAAATTAATATCCAGTTAATAATAGTAATCTAATAACGACGTAAGTCTCCTAGAATAAGTAAGGAGCAATTAATAAATAAAACTTAGGTCTACCACGTGCTTATTGTAACGTCACCCGCGCAAGCCCGCAAAAATGTTCTTCAAACGCAGAAACAGGTTTCTGTAACCCAAATTTATGCTAAATGAATATATACTTAATTAAGCTACCGACGAAGGTTCTGGAAAAGAAAAGTATTGATAAAGATGAATTAAAAAAATAAAAAAAACTGTCCACAATTCGGTCGACGTTTTTCCCTTTTCCTTTTCTTTCTCACGGACGGTGACTACACCCTACCTGATGATCCCTCAGCAAGGCAAAGCTCAACCTTATTATACCACGTTTTGGAATTTTTCCTCTCGAACGAAGACAAACAAGGTAAGCCACGTGCACTCGCCTTAGTTTAATTAAATAATACAGTAATAAATAAAGTCAATAAATAAAATATATTCGTTTTTGAATAATTAATAACAGGGGGTAATTTAGTCAAGAGCACCAAACACTTATTTTTTTTTAAAGACACTTCGAATAAAACCACTTATTCAACTGGTAATACTGGACACTCGATAGAACACGTCTGTTCACGAGGAAAGACAGATCACTTTTAACCTAAACGGGTATCCAATTAAGCTAACCCGGTATTCAATTAAGCTAACCGGGCATTCCATTAACCTAACCAATCGGTTAATTTTAATAAAAAAAAAATTATTTATATGTGTGTGTGGTCATACGCTACGCTTTCATTATTACTTTGAATGCAAATTATTATAATTTTTACTTGTTTCTCAAAAAAAAACACTTTTTTTCGAAATTAGCGGATGAAACTGCACTAGAAAAATGTATTTTTATTTAAAATTTGTACAGTTCATAAAACTGAAAATATCCTAACACTTCTGTAAGTTCTATAGATGGAATAACAGGCATGAGCATGCGTGGTTTGTTTCATACAAAAACTACGCGTGCTTATTTTTTGTAGTCCTCTTAAAAGGTACAACTGCGAACTGGTTTTGAAAAATGTACAATGCAGTTTTTCTCTCTACCTTACATATTAAATTACTTCAGTTATTCATTCATTGAAAGAAAATGGAATGCTCATCAACATATTTATTGATTTCCTTTACACTCAGAAACGCTGCAGTCCTCTTCTAAAATGTTGCATATAACGTTGAAATATGTAAAAATGAGCTTTAGGAGTATATATATATATATATATATATATATATATATATATATATATATATATATATAGAGGGTGTTTCACAACCGGTCTGCCATACTTTGGGAGGTGATTTGGGGGTGGGGAGGTGATATCGAGTAAAAAAGTTAATACAACTTCTGTGCTATTTGCAACCGTTGCGGAGCTACTGACGTTTTAAGGTACACGGAAAAAATAAAACAGTATTAATCTGAAGTATTTATTGTTACATTTTATGAGATACACCTTATAAATGTTCAAAATGTCCGCCTCGGTTTTTAACGCACAGCCTTGCTCGTTCCAAATAAGAGTCCACTGCCCATTGAATCATTTCGGGGTGTTCTCGTATGTAAGCAGCGGCATCCATAATCCGACGCAAGAGCTCCTCTCTCGTTTGTATTTTGGTCTTGTAGACCATCTCTTTCATAAGGACCCATAAAAAGAAATCTAACGACGTTAGGTCCGGAGATCTCCAGGGCCACGATATTGGACCAGCAACCAATCCAACGATTCCCGTACCGCTGATTCAAGTAATCCGTAACATGACGACCAAAATGTGGTGATGCCCCATCGTGCTGAAAGAACATCCTGCGCCTTGTCTCCAAGGGCACGTCCTCCATCAAAAGCGGCAATTAATTCGTCAGGAAGTTCAGATAAATACCAGCAGTTAATCGTTGTTCCAAAACGAACGGTCCAATCAGCTGATCTCCAATTACACCGCACCAAACATTCACCGAGAATCGATGTTGAAAGTTTCCTTAACGATACCGTGGGGATTATCGGCGGACTACAAATGGGAATTTCGTCTATTGTTAATTCCATCCCAAATGAATTATGCTTCATTCATCACAAAACAGTATGCGATTAAGAATTTG
This sequence comes from Bathynomus jamesi, assembly GCA_023014485.1. NCBI lineage: Eukaryota > Metazoa > Arthropoda > Malacostraca > Isopoda > Cirolanidae > Bathynomus > Bathynomus jamesi. The sequence goes on from JAJOZX010012249.1 coordinate 92,033, forward strand.
GCGATGCATAACCATCCACTGACAAAATTGAACACGTTTATCGTAATCATCCGGTTGAAGAGCTTGCACACGTTGTAAATGATGGAGGTACAAACCCTCAACCCACGCGATGCGGATTCACCAATTCGTCTAGAAATCCTTCGAACACTGGTAGTTGGGCTACGTTGTAGTAGGTCCAGTATGCGTTCCTCCACAGCAACGGGCCGTCGTGCTACATGTTCTTGGTTACGTGGAACAACTGTTCCTGTTTCCCTTAATCACTGGTGTGTGTGTGTCACTAAACACTTGCCTGTTCGGTATTCGGCGGTTCGGAAAACGTCTTCGACATTCCTCAACTGCCGCTCTGCTGTTACCATCACAGAATCCACAAATGAAATGGATATCAGCGTATTCAGCAGGTGTGGACTGTTGATTGAGTTTGATTGTTCACATTAGCGCAACACAGTGTCTCGTACCACAGATCAGAACCAACTGAAAGAAAAAACTGAGGATTAGTAGTGGTAACTTCGTTAACCGAAACTACCACCAGCGCTGCCATCTATCGATTTGCACACAAGTGGGGATTTGTTGTTTGCACATCTTAAAACGTCTGTAGCTTCGGAACGGTTGGAAATAGCACCTATGTTGTATTAAATATTTTACTCGATATCATCCCCCAAATCCCCCCCGCAAAGTATGGCAGACCGGTTGTGAAACACCTGTGTGTATATATATACAGGGTGTTTGAAAACTTTCTGTACAAATTGTAATGGGAGATAGGCAACACCAAGACAAACCTTTTCGTCTATAAGTGTATGTCCGCTGACGTCACCATTCGGCGCGAGAGGGCGCCGCTGCAATTGGCTAAAAGGTGAAGTGGGCTAGACTCGCGTTTGCCGCGGGCATTCTTAAATCGGACGTAGTACGCGTAACATGGAGCGCTTCACGACTGCGGAGATGGCTGACATGTATATGGGTATGGGGCTGCCAATGGAAAACGGAAGAGCTGCTGTGAGGTTTGTACCGACAGCGCTTCCCAAACAACGTGTGCCAAAACCACCAAACGTTTGCGCATTTGCATGGCGAGTGCGAGAAACTGGAACATTCCATGCAAACATGCATGACACTGGTCGGGAGAGAAACGTGAGGGTGTGTTTAACATGCACAATTCTCACGTGTGGGCGCACGCAAATCCACATGCTACACGGGTGCATGCTCATCAAGAACGGTTCGCCGTCAATGTTTGGGCGGGTGTCGTCCATGGCAAGTTGATTGGGCCATACCTGCTGCCTGCCCGACTCGACGTCAGGAGTGCGCACGTTTCTCTCTCGACCAGTGTCATGCATGTTTGCATGGAATGTTCCAGTTTCTCGCAGTCGCCGATGCAAATGCGCAAAAGTTTGGTGGTTTGGCACACGTCTGTTTGGGAAGCGCTGTCGGTACAACCTCACAGCAGCTCTTCCGTTTCCATTGGCAGCCCCATACACCATATGCATGTCAGCCATCTCAGCAGTCGTGAAGCGCTCCATGTTACGCGTACTACGTCCGATTTAAGAATGCCCGCGGCAAGCGCGAGTCTAGCCCACTTCACCTTTTAGCCAATTGCAGCGGCGCCCTCTCGCGCCGAATGGTGACGTCAGCGGACATACACTTATGGACGAAAAGGGTTTGTCTTGGTGTTGCCTATCCCCCATTACAATTTGTACAGAAAGTTTTCAAACACCCTGTGTGTATATGTATATATATATATATATATAAACATTTCCTCTTTAGGCATACAATTGTAATACTTTTCTCAAGCTTGTATCAAAAGTTATGCGAGGAAGTCGCCCTTATGAAACTTTTGCTTCGTAAGAGATTCTCAAGACACCCAGAACTGGAATTTATCACAGGGCACTTCTTGACTTTAGAAATTCTCACCACCAACAGAGAGCTGTTCTGACAGAAAGTCTTTCTAGGCATTTGCGTGAAGTTCTATCAAAGACGTTCTTGTTTAATCTTCAAAGTTTTATCGCCAATGTTTAACACGAAAGCTGACCTTTTGTTAACCTTTCGAGGACGCCCCAGCGATATCATGAAACACCATAAGATTGTATCGAACTCTCGCTCCTCAAGATGAATTTCGAATTCATTCTTCCTGAAAGCACCGTACCGAAAGTGTCTCTAGGTTAAAGACCTATATGCATTTCATCTCCTGTTTCAAAGAAAGTTTCCTCCGATCGTTCCTTAGATCTCACTTTCGCCTACTTTAACTCGGTGATTGTTTTTTTTCTTTGAAATAGGCCCTCACACGTCTTTCACATATTTTCGCTTATAACTCGGTGAATATATATCTTGCGAATATGCCTACCACACAATTTTTGTGAACTTAAGTTCTGTCATTTTTCTTCGCGCAGACTCACTCAGCCTGGATCAGCTCTAAAGTACCGTTACAGAAATTCAACGCATGTGTAAACATTTATTTTTTGGGGGTCTGCCCTTAGAACTTATGACATGTGTCGTTTAGCAAGCTGTTAATTTAAATAAATGTTCAATTATTATTGTGCAAGTTCAATATAATTTGCAATCTGTTATTGTTTCTGACATTGTGTATTCATACTGACAATTAATTCATAGCTGATCAAGTCGTTTGTAACTTGTTTTATATTCAATGCCTTTTGTATAAGTACCGTACTTATTAACCACTGCAATTGTAATATTACTGTGTATTCACTGTGACATTTCTTTTGTTAATTAAAAGAAAAATCCCTGCAGTTTATTCTTTTTTATGTTGAGTGAAAGATAAAATGGTGACCCCCCCCTAATATTAATCAACCACATAATTACTTCGTCAGCCTACCTACGTAATCATCAATAATAGAGCCTATTCCAAATTTAGGGCCCTATAAAAGTGGTTCCTATAACTAGGGTACTGCACACATTTTTGTCCTAATACTTGTCTCCGGTGTCACATATCCTTGATTCCATTCTCTGCTTAGAAGTCAAAACTGAAAAGTTTGAAAGCTACACTGAATTTTAATTCATTTGGAAGGAGGGCAAATTTGCAGTATCATTAAAGACCTTCACTGAAGTGACAGAATCTTTATTTCGGATTATTTGATGAGTGAAATAAGTTTGAAAAGGGGATTCGAAATTGTTGCATTTTCCTTCGTTATTATAGGTTTTTAACACACACACACATACACACACACACACACACACACACACACACACACACACACACACACACGAAAGAGGGAAATAAACAAATGACGAAGGACTATAGTGGTTTGTTTATTTCCATTTTTCTTATCATCCTAAAGAGCTTTGTTGACATCCATTATTTGGCTTATGCGATGCATAATCTGCATATTTTAATGGACTACAATTGTGACAATATTAATCCTTGACTTATACACTGCTATTGCTTCTGAGAAACACAAAGCGTTGGTTTTTATATATGTACATTAGGGTGGCCCACTTTTCAATTTTTTTTTAAAAGTATAGGTGATCGTGGTTTTTCTCATTATTTGGCACTATACTAGCACATTGGTACCATTTTTACAAAAATTGATCAATATTTAGGGGTCTCGCATCGACCTTGAAATTACTAGTTTTTTTTTTAAAATGCGTACTTTTTAACTTTTTACTGAATCAAGATAAATTATTAAGTAGGGATGTTTTCTGAATCCTCTTAATGAGAGAAGTCGTTTGGTGTGCCTGCCAATGTCATACGACTAACGGTTTAAAGGTTGTGCCTGTATACAGGTAATGCCAATGTGCTAGTTATGTGCCAAATAATGGGAAAAACCACGATCACCTATACTTTTCAAAAAATGATCACCATACCCGGGCGGAATGTATAATGTATATAGGTAATTAGAAAATGCACTATGCCTGTGCCAGGTACCTAACCTATTTCTTTTTTTGCAGATCATAACATTTTGAAATTCTGTCTGAGTTTCTCATCCTTTGTCATGGACAAATCGATGGCAACCATAACTGGAAGAACTCTTGAAGCTACAAATAGAGAGTCATCAAAAGGAAAGGCGAAAATAACATCGCTACCTTCTCTAAGCTCGGCCTCGGAAATTTTTTTAGTTGGCCAACCGTCGTCCTCCATCAGTGGTAGCAAATATATGCCTGTGTATATCCTTAATGCACCTGCTGTCATGGAAGTGGCTGATCGTTTCGCATGTCCAATAATCAGGTGCGTATTGTGTATAGTATACACAATACGCACCTGATTATTGGACATGCGGAAACGATCAGCCACTTCCATGACAGCAGGTGCATTAAGGATGCGGCGAGGAAGATTGACAGACACACTTGGCTCTTTCGGCAGGGAGAACGCTAGTTCTGTCTCCGACTCTCCTGACATGCCAGTATCATCATTCTCCATGGCCTCATCTCCGGTTTCGTATGCACACTTTGAGGTTTGCGGCTCCTGGCGAGGACGTTTTCTTCCTTCCTGTAGTTTTCTTTTTTACAGCGAAAACTTTATCGTTCCCGCTCATCGTTGCCACCCGAGGACCACGTTGATCGAGGTAGAAGTCAGTCTTCTTTCTTGTCCTTGTCGACAGCAGTCGATTCTTCTTTATATCTTCGACAGCGTCAGATGCTCCGATATCCCACAGCTTGTCCACACTGTCCGAAAACTTCTGCCGTTTTCCTCCGGCGTCAGTTTCTCGTTTTCTGTTCTTTTGGTAAGTGCCACTCTTTCCACAATGCCTCTAGCTTCCGTTCGAAGTTGAGCTTTGTGATTGTTTTAATGCGGGCCATGTTCCAAAACTTTAAGACGTTGTTTACGGTTTCTTTGAATGCGTCTTTCCTGTTAGCAGTATACTGGATAACACTGAAGAAGTATTGCAAAACCTGCCGTGTTGTTGGCAATTTGCTACCACTGATGGAGGACGACGCACAGTGCCACAAATGGGTTAAAAAACGGCCAAAATTATTTTTTCAATTGTACTTAGTTTTATGTAGTTGAAATGTTTAATTATGATTTATTTTAATTAAAAATTATGTTTAGTACCTTTTGTATATATGTAATGGTGACATATTGAGTGATTTTTCTATAAATAATAATAATAGTCCAAATCAATAGGTTATGACCTACTGTACAGTAGTTTCTTAAGTTTCTCAAATTACTAAAAATATACTAAACAGATAATTGTTAATTAGGCCTATGTTTTGCAGATTTTGTCAAATGACATACTAAATAAGTATGGTTTCATTTTAATCACTATACACATCTATTGTTTAAAACATTATTTGATAACCTGCACTATATCAGAAGAGGTAAATAAAAAACATCGTAATACCTCTTAAAGTTTATGAAATTAATTCCCCCAAATTAAGTGTGACAACTGATATGAAAAAAAGTGTAAATAGTGTAACAAAATTACAAAAACTTCATATTTAGAACATATCTTCCTCATCAGAACTAATATTTAAATTCTCTAATATTTCACTCTCTTTTAAAAGTGAACGTGCCTCTTCTGATATCTCTCTCAATTTGGGGTTTCTATTCTTTTTTCGAACTGTACTAATGACTGGATCGCTTGATACTAAAAGATAATGAATTTGATCTTGCATAGTATTCAGTCGAGATGTTTTTCTGGAATGATGGAGACGAACATTTCTTATTACTTATACATGAAAAACATGTTCTAACACGCAAAGTCGCAAATAGTCGCAAAAAGTTTTGTTTCTTTGATTTACTTGAAGGTTGCATTAATGTTTAACACAAAAATTACATTCCCCAAAATCCCCCATTTTTTGTTTTGCTAATTTTACACATTTTCTAGATAACAATTTAATCTGTAATCTATGATATTGCCATAGTTTTTTTAATTAATGCTATATTTTTAGTTTTCAATAAAAAAATATGCATGAAAATGTTCTAAACTGTTTATTCTTTCAATAGAACTAAGCAGAACATGAAACTACAGACAATTTTTTGTGATATAGTAACTTCAAGTAAGTTGTTAGAACAAACATATTTTGTTCCCTCCAAGATATTTTAAGACAATGTATATTATTTCGTAGATTTTTCTTGCCTTAATGTAAGAGAATAAAATTTCAAATACTTAAATCAGTAAGTAGAAGTGTTTTATTTTGACGTGGAAATGGTTTTAATAGAATTTACTTAAATTTGTTATTTTTGGTTTTTGACCGTTTTTTAACCCATTTGTGGCACTGTGCGACGGTTGGCCAACTAAAAAAATTTCCGAGGCCGATCTTAGAGAAGGTGGCGATGTTATTTTCGCCTTTCCTTTTGATGACTCTCTATTTGTAGCTTCAAGAGTTCTTCCAGTTATGGTTGCCATCGATTTGTCCATGACAAAGGAAGAGAAACTCAGACAGAATTTCAAAATGTTATGATCTGCAAAAAAGAAATAGGTTAGGTACCTGGCACAGGCATAGTGCATTTTCTAATTACCTATATACATTATACATTCCGCCCGGGTATGGTGACTCATTTTTTTGAAAAGTATAGGTGATCGTGGTTTTTCCCATTATTTGGCACCATACTAGCAAATTGGTATTACCTGTATACAGGCACAACCTTTAAACCGTTAGTCGTATGACATTGGCAGGCACACCAAACGACTTCTCTCATTAAGAGGATTCAGAAAACATCCCTACTTAATGATTTATCTTGATTCAGTAAAAAGTTAAAAAGTATGCATTTTTAAAAAAAAAACTAGTAATTTCAAGGTCGATGCGAGACCCCTAAATATTGATCAATTTTTGTAAAAATGGTACCAATGTGCTAGTATAGTGCCAAATAATGGGAAAAACCACGATCACCTATACTTTTAAAAAAAAATCGAAAAGTGGGCCACCCTAATGTAGGCCTACATGGCTTGGCTATTCATGGATTGTTCTGTTTGTTGGTGTTCCATTTTTTCTATTTGTACATATTTTATAATAAACAATTATCACGAGCAAGAAAATGGAAATGTTGTTTATGTGAACTCCTCTCCTTCGTTATGTGCATAAAAAATTGTAAATAAATCCTCCAAAATCTGAGAAGTCAGAATTCGTATTGCCTTCTCACTCGTCGAAACAAAAATATTTACGTAACGAAGTCAATTTAACGCAAAGGTGACAGCTCCGCCCACTTGTGACGTCACTTCCACAATTAACTCCTGAGTTGTTGAAGATGGCTTTTCTTTATTAATAATGATAATATAATTGCTCGGATATGAAGTCTCGAGTATATATCATATAATTTAATTAAATGTGTGTTATTTCATTAGAAAATGATAATATATAAAAATGTGTATATCATGAATTACACATTACACAAACTTGCATGGTAAAATCTTTAGTCTGACGTATTATGTAATAATAAATAAATAAATAAGCATTTCCTTTTCCCATAAGTTAAATACTGATTCTTTTTATTTTTTCTATAACATGACAATGTTTTTAAAAAATATATTTTTCAGCCAAATGTTCTTGAAATTTTTCATATATGGTTTGTTTGGAAATATTTATACATTTTGACTAACTTCCTCACGGGTGTTGATCTCGGTTCTCGCGTGATGGACGAACAAAGCAACAGCAGAAGAAAAATATAAGCATTTTCTCGACATGGATAAAGATAGAGATGAGCGTTCGGGAGAGATGGACCGCTAGATAGACACACACTGCACGTATTAACTATACTCGTATATTTTATTACTTCATTAATGCCTATTTCCTCTATTAAATATAGTCTTATTTCTCTTCTTCAATTATATGTAATATTTCAATAATTTCTGGTCTTTGTTTCTCTTCTTTTAAGTTTTTCCATCGTTTTAAGTCTCTCTCTCTTGTCTATCTCCATTTTCCATGTCCTCGATAATCCGTATGGTTGGAAGTTGGATTTGAAGCGGTTTAGGACTAGTGTGTGTGGGAATTACTTTACGTATAAGATCTGTGACACGTGGAACAGGTTACCTTCAGAAGTTGTGAACAGTTCCTCTGTGGATCATTTTTAAGAAAAGGTTAGACCAAATCTTGCACACTATTTGAGGGTGTACAAATTTTTCCCTGGCACCCGTTGTCATTGGTACCTCCTCGGTATGGGCCGCAAGGCCTTTTGAGGTACTTCTTTTCCTTGTAACTCCTTGTAACACTCCTCTCTCTCTCTCTCTCTCTCTCTCTCTCTCTCTCTCTCTCTCTCTGAAACGATGGCCGATCGCTAAACTTTTAATTCGAAACAAATTTTTTTTAATTAAATGCTTTATCAGAGTCGTTACAAAAAATTATTTGGGAAAGGTGGGATAAACTCGAATTTAATTGTGTTCGGTCTTCTAGCTAATTAAAGTTAAATAAATTATTTTATTTTTTGCTGTTTTTTCTCCGAAGTTAGACGATCCTTGATTTTAATGAACAAAAATGTAACTGTTGCCATCTTTAAATGCGTGTTGAAGGAAATATATATATAATATATATATATATATATATATATACAGGGCGTCCCAAAAAAATGTATACACACTTTAACAGCTGATAGCTCAATTGATGTTTCTTTCTTTCCAAGTTAAACCCATTAGAATTAATAATGGCAGTCAGACTAAGCTTTGAACAAAGGAAATTCATTCTAAAATGCTACTGGAAGTGTGAAAACGCAGTTGAAGTGCAAAGACAGTTTAGGAGGGAGTTTCAAACAGATCCACCAACGCGACTTACCATCACTCGAATTAGAGATAAGTTTGAAGCCGATGGAACTGTTCAGAATGTCCACAAGAAGCGTTCCGGAAGACCACGGACATCGACAAGCCCCACAAAGCAAGAAAGAGTACTGGAAACGTATCACCAAAGTCCAAGAAAATCTGTGCGGCAAGCGAGTCGTGAGGTAGGAATTTCAGAATCGTCTGTCCAACGCATTTTGAAGCGCTGTCAATGGAAAAGTTACATTCTAAGATTAGTCCATGCTATTAATGAAGATGATCCGGACCGAAGAGTGGAGTATTGCGAGTGGTACTTGGCACGATGTGGATGTGGATTGGACGAAGGGTTTCGTAGAATACCCTCCGCGTTCACCAGACCTCACACCACTAGACTCTTTTTATGGGGATACTTAAAGACAAAGTCTACGCTATAAAACCTGCAACAGTCGCTGAATTGAGAGCAGCCATTGAACGAGAATGCACACAAATACCAAACGAAATGTTTCGTGATGTTTGCGATTCCATTGCTTCGCGTTATCAGCAGTGCCTGGACCAGAACGGACGTCAGTTTGAAAACAGGCGTTGACAAAACAATTAAATAATGTCTGTAGATTCTATTACATTTTGAAAATGAAATGTATTTTAATAAACACTGCCTTTATAATTATTTAAAGTGTGTATACATTTTTTTGGGACGCCCTGTATATATATATATATATATATATATATATATATATATATATATATATATATATATATATATATATATATATATATATATATATATATATATATCAGGTCATCCCATAAGTAATGTCGTTTTTTACGATAGATTAAGTTTAAACTAGTCCTACTCGGTTTAAGCATAAATTTTCCGAAGGTTATATCTAAGAGGAGATCTATCGTGTTTCGCTACATACTTTACAGACCTTGACCAGTGAAGACGTGTGTTTTGCTTTATGTGAACCCCTCATAAACATGGCGGTATCAGAAGAGCATATCAGCCATATAATGCTTTACGAATTCAAAAAAGGGAATAGTGCTACTGAAGCAACGCGAAACATTCAGGACGTTTATGGCAAATATATTCTGCATGTGAGGAAATGTCAAAGATGGTTTCAAAAGTTTAGGAATGGTGGCTGCTGTTTGGCAGATGCAGCACGCTCTGGACGCCCTGTTGAGTTTCATGATGACCTGCTGTTAGTCGCACTTGAAGAAGACTGTTCAACAACTGTCGAGGAATTGGCCCAGAAACTCAATTCGTCCCCGTCCACCATCCATCGACATTTGGAACAACTCGGGAAAGTACCTAAGTTAGGAAAATGGGTGCCACATGAATTGTCGGTCAACAATCTGAGGGTGCGGGTAGACATTAGCATAGCTCTTCATTCCCGTGAACTCCAAGATCTGTTTTTGCACCGTTTAGTGACTGGTGATGAAAAGTGGATACTGTACCAGAACGTTAAGCGCCGTCGACAGTGGGTTTGTGCTGGGGAACTAGCGACACTACAGCCAAAACCAAATCTTCACCCTTGAAAGGTGTTGCTTAGTGTTTGGTGGATAAGGTGGTGTAATACACTTTGAAATCTTACCACACAACCAAACATCACCGCTCAAGTCTACTGTCACACTGGATCGATTGAACACCGCACTAAAAAAAAGAGACCTTCTTTGGTTAGTCGGAAAGGAATCGTGTTCCACCACGACAACGCACATCCTCATACCGCTCGAATCACTTCTGCAAAAATTGAGGAGCTCGTGTGGGAAAAACTTCCACATCCTCCATATTCTCCAGACCTTGCGCCTTCAGATTATCATCTTTTCAGGAGTCTGCAAAACTATCTTGACGAGAAACAGTATACTTCTTTAGATGACCTGCACACCAGTCTTTGTACGTTTTTTTGCCTCAAAACCGCCTGAATTTTATAAACATGGCATTGAAAAGCTTGTAGGACGTTGGCAGAGTGTCAGTGATTCCGATGGAAAATATATACTAGATTAAAAAGTTTCAGTTGAGTTTTTTTTTGTCCTTCAAATTCTGATCTAAAAAACAACATTACTTATGGGATGACCTTATATATATATATATATATATATGATACACACAGACAGTGCATGGAACAAGGAACTCTTCTGGGATAATTAAATCCACTATAGTCCGAATAAGTAATGGTAAATGACAAATACCATAGTTTTTCTTTTTCATGATGCTAGCCCGACGTGGGCAACGGGTCACTCGCAAAGAGGTCCCATAAATATAGCTTCCCTCACCAGCTATCTGCAAAGCAGACAGGACCCAGCTTTGGGACATGGATCTAGGGTTTAAAGCACCTAGCCATGCTACATTTAGAACCTCAATATAAGCACAAGACTCGCTGCCTTCACGTCAGATTGAATGCATCAAATAAAAAGAAAGGGGACCATTCTGAGTTCATTCCCATCTTGAAACGGACATGTTATGTGCCTTGAAAAGTGGACGCTCAATTCTGCCAGTTGAGGTTTAAGTTTTGGTTTTTGGCTAAAAATATAATAGTTACCCCTTTTTCTTTTTCTTTGATGCATTCAATCTGACGTGAAGGCAGCGAGTCTTTTGCTTATATTGAGGTTCTAAATGTAGCATGGCTAGGTGCTTTAAACCCTAGATCCATGTCCCAAAGCTGGATCCTGTCTGCTTTGCAGATAGCTGGTGAGGGAAGCTATATTTGGGACCTCTTTGCGAGTGACCGTTGCCCACGTCGGGCTAGCATCATGAAAAAGAAAAACTATGGTATTTGTCATTTACCATTACTTATTCGGACTATAGTGGATTTAATTATCCCAGAAGAGTTCCTTGTTCCATGCACTGTCTGTGTGTATCATAAAAAACTCAGGGGACCATTCTGAGTTCATTCCCATATAATATTATATATATATTATATATATATATATATATATATATATATATAGTACAGGGTGGGCCGTAAGTTTCCATACATAGGAAAAATAAACATTTTTTTTATGGACAACCATTTTTATTTATATAATATGCTCTACATGGTTGCCATTGTTTTGAAAACACATTTCAATACGTGTTCCCCACTGTTTGATGAACACGCATTAGCACAGTTGACGTTATGCTTGTAATGGCGTTGGTGA
>JAJOZX010012250.1:0-52500 GCA_023014485.1 Bathynomus jamesi
AACGGAAAAGATCCTTTAATTTTAATTGATATAAATAATGTGGCATGTATAAGGATTATTTTGACACTGCTAATTATCTATCATTTTAGTTATATCTCAAGGTTTGAACAAATTAATTTCAGGAATATCGTTGTTGTGTTTATAATTATTTTTAATTATTGAACTCAAATTGGACTACAGAGAAATTATTAATGCACACTATGCACATTCAGTCTTACAGAGTTTATCAGGAAATTCACTTTAACTAAGTCGAGAGTTATTAAAACGATACTTTTCTTGCTTTCATGGCTGCAAAGTCATCAATCACATTGTCATAGTTCAGAGAGTTTGCTATCTTCTGTTCTATAGATATAATAGCCAATGGCTATTATAAGTATAAGTTGTATAACGAATCTAAATTAGAGATTATGAAGTGGCCTATGCAATGCAACAGTAGCGCAATAAGTTTTTCTACTCTTCTTGTTCGTTTTATTTGAGAAATAAAAATAAAAATAAGAAGTACAAATTTCAAATGCAATTTTGGCGCCCCCCCCTCTCTTTGGCGCCTGGGGAGGCTGCTCCTTCTGCCACCCCTTAGCTACGCCCCTGCTCATGATACATCCTTTTATGATGCTCGATGTGTGTATGAAGTTTCATCAATTCATGTTCAGCAAGTCATAAGTTCTCCCGCAGACACGACAAAGCTCCATTTGATTTTAGACCTCTAATTGCAACCTTAAAATTTGATTCAAGAACCTGATCCCTATTCATGACACATCGTTTTCCGATGATCCAGGTGTATATGAAGTTTCGTCAATTTATATTGAACACTTCAAAAATTATGGGGCGACCACCATTTGACCTTTGATATCTAATTGTAACCTTGACATTTGATGCAGGGACCCGACTCTCGCTCATGACACGTTCTACGGTGTTCCAAATGTGAATACAGTTCTATCAATTTATGTTTTGCGGGTCGAAAATGGCGTGGACACGATGAACCTGATGGACAAGTGAATGGACAAGCGCAATCCAGTAGGGCCCCTCCAGATTTATTTGGTGGTGGATTATAAAAATAGAACTAATTGTTAATTTCATGCAAGATCACCTGGATTGTTTCTGATCTATTCTGGTCGCTGAAAAGCCTCACTTCCAGTCCCCCTTTTCTTACAAAGTGACCCTACTCCTATCCCTCTTTAACAGAGCTGGGCAATAAATACATTGAATGTATTTAAATACTAAATACTAAATACATGGAGAAATGTATTTAAATACTAAATACTAAATACATTTTACGAATGTATTTAGATACTAAATACAAAATACATCAATTGTATTTAAATACATTTGTAAATACATTTTAAATACATACAAATTTTAACATATGCATTCACTAATTCATGTTTTGATAAATTTCTACTTTAGTGCACTTTACCTTATTACCGTCTTTAGATTTAATTTTAAAGTATTTTCCATCAAACAGAGGGTGCACTAAATTGTTATCTGCAGATATATCACTGTTTGATTCACCGGATTTGCTTGTTGAAGCCATGACACGCACACGATAAAGAAATCAACCGCTTTCGACTAAGAGTGGCACACAACTGATTGAACTGACACGTTGAAACATGAACCATGCTGTACTACACTGTCGACGCGTCGTACTGTGCTAGTACAGAACGTGTATTAAACCAGTAAAAGTATTTACATTTTTATATTTTGAGTATTTAAATACATTGTATTTAAATACTCATTAAAGTATTTAAATACTATATTTAAATACATGAAAAACAATGTATTTATAAATACAGTTCTAAATACACAAATGTATTTAAATACGTATTTAAATACAAATGTATTTAAATACTGCCCAGCTCTGCTCTTTAATGACAACTGATGGTGGTGACTTTAGAATAGACCTAACCTTTCGCTGATAATGGATTCATTTCTTACTATTCTTTTATTTCCTTAATTCAAATTCTCGTAATGAAAAATATCCACTTAATATTACTGTACATTTAAATGTGGAAATTAATGATAGGATAAGTTTTATTGGCAGGATATAATTTCCATAAAATCCTATCCTATCATCATTAATGAATGAATAATATACCCACATTTGCTTTAATGCAGTTATTTAGTTACCTGCACTTAAGTTTACCAATATTAGTTCATTTTCTTTGATATCTGATCTAACAACCATTTTCTTTGAAGTCCTCAGAAAATTCAATTTTGATACCATAATTTCAACAGTTAAAATCATTAAGAAAACAGCAAACTCCTTTAAAATCTTAAGGGGTTTAACTTCATATTATTAGGGAGTGTGTTTCATTAATTATAATGAAAAATCTATTATTAACGCTCAACGATATTTTGTTTCTGATGAAAATGAATTTTAAGAATAAGTATTTTATCAAATTATTTTAGGTTCCCAGATAAGCACTGACGGTTTTAACTAAGATTTAACCAAGATTTAACCAAGAACAATGAAGATATTTAAAAACAAACTAAATTATATTCTCTCATTAATTTCTCAAAAATCACGAGAGAACTCCCCAAAACTTCAAAATATAGCAGTATGTTCAGAAATCGCATTGCCAGTGAATGAAAAATTGTGTTGGTTATCAAATGTCAATTGGAACGAGCAAATTTTTCCTACCTTCACATTGACAATAAAGTGACTGAGAGTGGACCCATCCAAAATTTGTAAAATGTAAAAATAATTACGATGATTTGATCATAATAATTGATGTAAAACAAGTTGACCTTTTATGAGAAATGAGGAAGTTTGAGAAAAGTTGTGATTTTGAGAGGATCATATTTGATGGAAATAGAAGTTAGTTTGCTACGATGGTATGGTGATTTGGAGAGAATGAATACGGTGAAAAGGTGTAAATAGTGAATGCGTAGGTGAGAAGTAAAAACCGCGTCAAAGATAGAAGGGTGTAATTGGTAAATGTGTGAATGAAGATAGAGTTGATATAAATGTGGCACAAGAGTTAACGACCAACAGAGGGGAATGAAAGAGGTTTGTGAAGTGTGTAAATAGAGACGTTGGTCTCACCTGACGTAACTCTAAACGTATACTCTAAACGTTGTCATGAAAGATAGCAATGGATACCTAAGGTTGGGGTGATACCTTATTCCAGGTGGTGATCCCTATGGTTCCCCTATGTGGTTAATTAATTTGAGTGTTTTCGGTCTCAGATTCAAGCATCGTGTCCATCCCATGGAGAATACGAAATGGATTGTTAGATCATATATGTATGTAGGAAAAAAACCCATACTACTCCTAACCTATAAAAGCTGTGAAGAACATGCAATAAAACTTTGCTTTCGTCCAATGAGTCCAGTCTTTAACAACTAAACCAAAGTGAGAAGAAATGTGTGGGCGCCCGTGGGCAACTGGACATAAGTGAGGTGGAGTGAGTGATAACTGACAGATATACTGGGGTGATTTTTTGTGATTTTGTAAGATAGCACTTTTAGAGGTACGTCAGAATATTAAAAAATACATAAAATACCTGGAAACATTAGTGTCGGAAAAAAATTGCTAGTTCTGATTAGTTTAGATTACACTAGGCTAGATTAGCGAGTACTTCATTATTTAGTGACTTAATAGAAAACACCCTTTGACCCCTCAATTGCGTCCGAAACACTTATCACGCCCCTCTCGGTTCGATGGCACTAAGGTATGGTTAGGTTAAATTAGGTTTGTTTAATTAGTTTCTTAGATATATGCAATGCGCAATAACAGTGTAATGAGAAAGTCGTTTAAGAGAACCCAAAGCTGAGCCAACGAATGTTACGTGACTGCCAAGTACACCAATATTGCTTTATCAAAGAAAACCATCTTATTCTCTCGTGCGCATTTTGAAGTCGGCTGACGGAAAGTCTTCGCGCTCTTTCGACATATTGAAATATGAACGCGCGCGGAGAGGACTACGTCGTGGCAAGTCGCAACAGCGCTTCCTATTAGACCAACGATGTTAAGCGACGGTGGATCTCTTCAGTAGTTGGATGAGTGACTGTCCTGTCCTCCGCGTTCAGATGATGTAGCGACCATGTAAAGGTGTGGAAGGAAGGTACGAAAGAGATTAAACAACCCCATCAAACAAACAACTTGCGTACGAACAATGATGTACAGCGCTTACTCATGTTTTTTTATTATTATTTTTGGGGGTAATTTTTCAGTTTTTATTTATAGTTTATTTTTATTTTTCATTACTTTATATTTTTTATTCCACTTTCAACTTTTCATTTCCTGAATTACTTTTCCTGTAATTTCATTTATTATTATTATTATTATTTTATTATTATTATTATTATTGTTAACAGTATTTTTTCACTATTATAATATCCGACTGATCACAATAGTTGACAGTTTGTGAATTACATAAATTGTTAATTTAACTAAAACGTGCTAATATTACTTCTACAATCAGAGCTATATAATTTGTAGGGCTAAAATGTTTACTAACAAATCTCTGAAAAAGACTTGAAGCTAAAACGAGTATCACATTAATGTTTTTTCATGCACATGGTAGCTGTTTTTTTGTTTTTTTTAACGATTTCTAGTTTGATTTTGTGATAACACTCGCTCAGGTACTTCAGGGTTTTTCTAAATTTCGCACAAAAGGCGGGAGAGGGGGCTATGAAATTCCAAGATGCCGCGCTGTATCCCATAAACTTATCTTTGGCTGTGCGTCTGTGTCTCATCCCTCATTAGGAGGTTTCCTTTTTCATAAATACAAAGATTTTCTTTCATCACTCTACATGAATGCTAATGAACGCTTCCTTAGGACGTGTGTAATTGCTGAACAGTCTTTAACCATTATCTCATCCTCAATGCTGAACAAGGACTAAAAGGAATAACTATAGGGGGTTCATCACTTATTTGATTAACAATTACTTTCGACCGCGACCTGATTTTTCAACCTGAAAATCCTTGATAAAGTGTCATGACGCATCTCCAAGTCTTTGAAAATAAAATCATTGCGAATTAGTATGTGAAATGTGAATACGATAACATTTAACGTTTCGTTTTGTATATATACACATACAGTATATATTAGGGATGTACCGAGTATAAAATTTCACCGATTTCCGAATACCAAATATTCGGTGCAAAACTATTCGGCCGAATACAGAATACTGAATATTAGTTTTATTTGGGTTATTAGGCGTCAATGTAAAAAGCTGAAGCCTTTATCAGTTTGACAACACATAGAATTAATAGTAAATGCAAGCAAAAGAGTATGTTTGAGCTACCAAAAATCTACCAGGTTCCCATACTCATGAAAACACTGTAACTGCATTGAATTCTATATTGCAAGAACGGTCAAGAGAGAGCGATCATGTGCATGCTGTTGTGCACGACAATGGCCGTAATATTACTAAAGCTGTTCACGTTCTCAAATTGACTTTTGTTGCTTGTGCGAATCATACTTTAACACTTGCAGTTAATGAAGCCCTTCTTTGCCTGAAGTCTGTTTAAGATATATGTGCAAATGTGCGCCGAATCTTTTCGCATTTTAATAATCATTCATTCTGTCTGTGACAGACTTAAGGGAATCCAGAAGCAACATAATTTATCCATAAACAAACTTACAAGGACGTTATCACCCGATGGAACTCTACATTCTATATTATGCTACAACGACTTCTTCAACAAAAAAATACAGTTGTTGCTTGCGCCTCGGACTATGACATACCAACCCTCAGTAACCATTAGTGGACTCTAATTCAGTTGTAAAGCTCCTTGGCTCATGTGAAAAATTAACGAATAACTTTTCCTCTGATTCTTCTTGTCTTTCCATGGTCTCTCGGTGTAACAAGTCTCGTGGCACTTTTGCGAAGCATAACTGATGATGCAGGTATTCATACTATGAAAAACGACTTAATAGAAAATTTACAGAATCCCTTCAAACAGTGAAAGACAGATATTACTTGCATGATTGTTCAGGTTTTAGATCCTCGTTTCAAATTTGCTTGCATTACAGTGCCTAAGTTTCTAAAAATTGAGATAATAACTATGTCTGCATCACCTAATGCTAGTCCTACACGTAATATAACTCAAGAACCTTCGAAAAGAAGCCGAAGGTTCACTTATGGAGCTCCTTCGATGAGATTGCTACGTTTTCACAATCAGATGTGCCTCTACCTATCAAAAGTAGCCAGCAATGTTGTCAAAAGGAATTAGACATCTATTCAAATTAGCCACGAGTCAGTCGCGACACGAACCCTCTTGATTGGTGACTTCATAATGGGGAAAGATTCCCGAAACTATTAGTACTTGGTCGCAAATATCTTACCACAAGCGTACGAAGTGAACGGCTGTTCAATTCGGCGAAAAATGCAATTATCAACGCACGTAATCATTTAGCTCCTGATGCTGCTGAACGACCAATTTTTCTACACGATAATCTACTTGCCTTAAATTCCAATTATTAGTTTTTGTTTTTGCGATAATTATTATTACTGCCTATTCAAGTTTTTGTAAGATTATTACTTAGTATCACTATACTAAGTTGGATTTGTTTGTAATTATTATTTGTAGTAAAAATAGACTTTACGTTTCATTTCCTAAACACGTTATTTACTTTAATTATCAAATATTCAGTATTCGGTTAAAAACAAAAATAATTCGGCCGAGTACCGAATACCGAATATTCGGTACATCCCTAATATATATAAATGGAAAAAAGAGGTGGGGGTAAAGTGGGAAGGAAAATCCTAAATCATGATGGATGACTAAGCGGTGGGTCAGATTCCAAATATTGCACGCAAATCTCGAATGTTGATAAATGGAACACTGCATTCAGCATTTGCAATCGTCACAACTACCTATACGTTAAATATAACTATAAAGAACATTATAAAGAACTCTACGAAGTAAAACACGCAACACAGACGAAGGTAAGTACCAGCATGGGTCACGTCTCGAATGCGTCCCTTACGTCTACACTGTCCATATTAAAATCATTCTACGGTTATTGTACTTCTCGATGATAATAATTAGTGTGTGCTGCACGTTTTACTTCAATCTTCGTCTCTCTCTCTCTCTCTCTCTATATATATATATATATATATATATACATTCAACTGCAAAGACACGCAGTATAAATAACGTAAAGAACGACGCTTGTATAGGAGATATTCCACGCAAGACGAGAAAGAGAAAACAACAAATGAAAAAATGAAGTACCACCTGGGAATCGAACCCGGGATCTTCCGATTGCCGGTCAGACGCGATAACCACTACACCATGGACTTCACTCTTCCAAATGCCGTATTACGGCATTTGGAAGAGTGAAGTCCATGGTGTAGTGGTTATCGCGTCTGACCGGCAATCGGAAGATCCCGGGTTCGATTCCCAGGTGGTACTTCATTTTTTCATTTGTTGTTTTCTCTTTCTCGTCTTGCGTGGAATATCTCCTATACAAGCGTCGTTCTTTACGATATATATATATATATATATAGAGAGAGAGAGAGAGAGAAACGAAGACTGAAGTAAAACGTGCAGCACACACTAATTACACTGGTCAACAAAGATTTTTCATCAGAGTAAAATTTGTGGTGGCTGGAGAGCATTTTTCACGCTGATTCCAAAACTGCATTCAGATGTTTTCTAGCACGTATAGTTTTCAAGATGAAGGCATATATATAACTACACAGATTTAAACATTTTAAATAGGCAAAATACTAATATTTCAACATTTGATTGTGTTTATTTTATTGTGTTTTTTTAGTTTATTCATCTTATTTATTTCAATTATCTTAATTATACATCTTATGTATTTCAGGTGTGAGCTTTTACGTCTAGCAGCATTGTGATTCAGGCAACAACGCCGTGCTTTGTGTGTCAAAAGATCAGTCCAGTCCAAGAACTTGTTGTGTCAAGTTGGTGTACATTTTTTTTCAATTTATAGTTTGCTCAGGTCAGTCAACATGCCTCGACAATGTAAGAATGACCCCGACAAGTTCTGTTTCGTATGCGGCCAGTTGACAACTAAAACACAGCGACGAAGTATTACAACCGACATTAAGAAAATATACAAGCTATACTTTGGTTGCCATCTAGGTGACCAAGATAAACCATGGGCGCCACATCAAATCTGTTCTGGCTGTTCAAATGGATTACGTGATTGGCTTAACAAAAAGAAAGCTTCAATGCCATTTGCTATACCCATGATATGGAGGGAGCCGAGAGATCATCATGAAGACTGTTATTTTTGTAGTGTGAACTTAATGGGGTTTTCTGCCAAGAACAAACACCAGATTGTATATCCAAACTTGGATTCAGCACGTAGACCAGTAAAACATGATGAAACATTGCCCATTCCAATTCCCCCAAGTGATAGGCTAGATTCTATCATAGATGACATGGAAAGTGATGAAGGTGCAACTGGCGTTTCCGGACCATCTACAGAACCAGAGTACACTTTTGAAGGTAGACATTTAGAGCCTAAAAAGTTAACCCAAGGACAGTTGAATGATCTTGTTAGAGACTTATCGCTGTCTAAAGAGAAATCAGAGCTTCTCGCCTCAAGACTAAAGGAGAACAATTTACTTGAGAACAATGTTCGTATTAGTTACTACCGAAAGCGGAATTTTGAATTAACAGCATTCTTTTCAGTAGACGGTCCTCTCTGTTATTGCCATGACATCAATGGACTATTTACAGCCATATCTCAGACGTATGTGGCATCTGAGTGGCGCCTCTTTATTGATTCGTCGCAGAGAAGCCTGAAAGCAGTTCTTTTGCATAATGATAATATAATGCCATCCATCCCCATTGCCCATTCCGTCCATCTAAAAGAGACATATGACAATATGGATATACTACTTAAGGCAATCAAATACGACAGTCATCAATGGAATGTTTGTGGAGATCTAAAAGTTATAGGAATGCTTATGGGTATGCAGTCAGGATTCACAAAATTTTGCTGTTTCCTTTGCCTGTGGGACAGTCGCGCCACTATAGAACATTACACCAAAAGTGACTGGCCACTTAGGTATACATATGTCCCAGGGATAAGCAATGTCCAGTCTGTCCCTTTAGTGGATCCCCAAAAGATCTATCTGCCACCTCTTCACATTAAACTTGGCTTAATGAAGAATTTTGTTAAAGCAATGGGTAAAGTCAATTCTGAAGGGTTCCAATACCTTTCAAGGAAATTTCCGAAGGTTACTGCAGCAAAATTGAAGGAAGGAATTTTTGTTGGGCCACAAATAAGGGAGGTTTTGAATGACACTGAATTTGAAAAAGTCCTAAGTCCGCTGGAATTGAAGGCTTGGCTGGCGTTCAAATGGATATGTGAAAACTTTCTTGGAAGCAACAAGTCACCTGCGTATAAGGGTGGAGTCAAGAACCTCCTTGATGCCTTCAAAGAAATGGAGTGTCGAATGTCGTTAAAAATTCACTTCCTGCATTCCCACTTAGATTTCTTTCCTGAAAACCTTGGTGCAGTGAGTGACGAGCAAGGAGAGCGCTTCCATCAAGATATTCAGATGATGGAGAAGCGCTACCAAGGATATTGGAATGAAAGCATGATGGCGGACCATTGTTGGATGCTGTATCGTGACAATCCAAGCCAAATTTACAAACGGAAATCACACTCACAGCGCTTTTAATAAAATAATGTATATATTCTTTATTTATAAGTACATTGAAAAGGTATATGATGTATTTGTTGTTTAGCATTCCTAAGTGTGATCTATACATCCATAAATTTTCTTATAGCAATATCAAAAACTTAAAAATATCAAAACCAGTGTATCTATATAACTATACGTGCTAGAAAAAGAATAAAACCAGATTCGGAATCAGCACGAAAGATGCATTAAGAAAAGTGTGATCATGTTTGTGATGAGAAAAAAAAGTTTCATTTTGTTGGCCAGTGTTATTATCATCGAGAAGTACAATTACGTAGAATGATTTTAATATGGACAGTGTAGACTTAAGAGTCTACGTCAAGACGTAAGAGGATACGAGGGTTGTTCAAAAAGTAAGTTTACAAGGTGTTTTGAAGAAATTGTTTTATTACAAGGCAAGTAATTATTACAAGTATTTCAACAACAACTTATTACTACTCTTCTAAGTAATTACCAAACAGATTTAAACTTTTGTCATAGCGTGGGACACGTTTTCCGTTGCCAGTCGAGTAAAATGTACGGTCTCTAGTTTTTAACTAGTTTAACCCTTTAAGCCCTGAATTTTTTGTAGGGTTAAGTTATGAAAGCTTGTACTTGAAACGTTAGCAATTTGTACCTTCAGTCCTTAAAGGGTTAACCGCGTCCGCATTAGGATCGTTTTGAGATTGTTTACGTCCGAGGTGTTCCTTTGGAGCTGGAAACAAATGGAAGTCGCTTGGTGCAAGGTCAGGACTATGCCGGGGCGGGGGATGGGGGATGATCCATAACTTCCCAGTGGAACGATTCCAAAAGTTGGCGCGTTTGATTTGCAGTGTGAGGGCGTGCATTGTCGTGCAAGAACACGACACCTGCAGTAAGCAAGCCGGGACGTTTTCTTCTGATAACCGTGCGGAGTCGCTGTAAAGTTTCACAATAAGAAGCGTCATTTATTGTTCTCCCATTTTGCATGAATTCAACACTCAAAACGCCTTGATGGTCCCAAAAAATCGTTGCCATCACCTTACCAGCTGATGGTGCAATCTTAAACTTTTTGGTTCGTGGTGACCCTGGATGTTGCCACTTTACAGTGTTGCCACACATGCCTAACAAAATATTGTACTACCAACAACATTATTGTACTATGCATAATGCACCAGTAATTAACCTTGTAAACTTACTTTTTTAACAACCCTCTTGTGTGTATATATAGCGGACTTGAAAAAACTAAGGCTCATGGAATCAGGGAGGTAGTAATAAATTGGATAGAAGAGTGGTTGCGAGGTAGGAAACAAAGTGTGGTCGTTGATGGAGTGGAGTCGTCTTGGGCTAATGTAGCGAGCGGCGTTTCTCAGGGTTCTGTATTGGGCCCGTTGCTTTTTCTTATATATATTAACGATTTAGATGTCGGCCTAGTCAGTACAGTTTCAAAGTTTGCGGATGACGCGAAGTTGGGTGGTAGGGCGATTAATGACGAAGATAGAGGTAAAATCCAGGAAGATCTGAATAAAATCGTTGATTGGTCAGTCACATGGCAAATGAGATTTAACGTCGATAACTGCAAAATTTTACATATAGGTTAGCGTAATAGTAATTTTGCGTATAGTATATCAGGGAAGGAGTTAGCAAGCGTAAGTAGTATAGCCGCAAAAGGGGAGAGTGCAAGAATGTTGCAGGTTATTATGTAATGTTGCAAAGGGGGGTGGGGTTGTTGCAGAGGGGGTTGTTGCAAAGGGGTGGGTGGGGGGGGAACTTGGAGGCGGCGTTATCCCCCAACAGAAAGGAGGAGGAGAGAAAGGAGGAGAGGTGTTCACCTGGCAGGAGCCAAGTGCACATTAAGACTTCAGCCGAGTTGGCGTTGTTTTATAGGCTCCTAATCAGCCAGTTGGCGTAAATGGCTTGAGTTGCCAGATACCGCGATACCATTGTATACATTATTATAGATTCCTAATCAGCCAGTTGGCTGTAAATGGTTGTCAGATACCTCTTTTTAGCAGTATTATTGTATACATTATTATTATATACGTCTAATCAGCCAAGGGGGGAGAGGTACACATGCAGGAGGTACACATGCAGGAGGTACACACACATACGCACACATGCAGGAGGTACACATGCAGTAGTTACACATGCAGGAGAGAGAGAGTTGAAGGAGGGAGAGAGACGCCTGTAGGAGAGAGAGAGAGAGAGCTGAAGGAGGGAGAGAGACGCCTGTAGGAGAGAGAGAGAGACGCCTGAAGGAGAGAGAGAGAGAGAGAGAGTAGTTGCCTTTAAGGCATATTATTTTCGTTTTCCTAACCTAAGAGGCCACTAAGGGGTTTACCAAAGGGCCAAAAAAAGAAGGACCAGAGGTCCTTGCTCGGCTGGAGCCGAGCTGGGAATGAGTCTTCACCAGCTTCTCGATCTTTTATAAGCCTCTATTCTGGCTGAGTTGCCAGATCACGCCTTGTATTGGGGTGCTGAGTTGCCAGATCGCACCATGTATTCTAATAAGCATTGTGTACCACAATATGGTAGATGAATTAAATAATTACACACTTAATTGAAATATAGATGTATATAGTGTTTTACAATAGATGTATATAGTGGATTATATGCAAAATATAACATTAACTTGAGCTTCCTTGAAGTTGAACTTATCGAAACAAATAACGTAGTTATCCAACCAACCATAGAAAACAGAATTATAGAAATATATATATATATATATATATATATATATTATATATATATTATGAAAATCATACCAAGCGTATATTATTTTAAACTATACGTAAACCACAATATATATATTTATATAGTTAATCAGTTGGAAGAATCAAACATATAAAATAACAATATGTTTATATAGATATTCAATTGGAAGATTCAAAGACGGAACAAATAACGTAGTTATCCAACCAACCATAGAAAACAGAATTATAGAACGATGCAATTCGAAACACATGAGCTTCATCCCTGCGAAGAAAATTGAAAAACGAAATTTAAAGAAACGAAGAAAGTTGGAAATACCCAAAACATAATCCGATAGAGGAAAGGATTTCCGAGAATCTGCCCAACTCGATCGACCATATTTTACCTTTCTACGAGTCAAATCAAACAAAACCTCACCTCACTCCTTGTTTTCAGCATTCATTCATTTCACGTGTTTTATTGTGAATTTCATCCCATATATATATATATATATATATATATATATATATATATATATATATACCCTTTGGATAACCTTTGGTTAGCTTCCGCCCGAATTGTTCATTCTGACGAAGGTCAAGCTTTCCACTCCACCTTAGACCTACAGTTTAACGTGGAACCATCAACAGCCCAGCGTCTTAACCACTAGGACACGTAGGGTACCCATTTATCTGCCAACCACTTTCTTTTATTATGTGTAATGACCACCTTAGACCTACAGTTTAACGTGGAACCATCAACAGCCCCAGCGTCTTAACCACTAGGACACGTAGGGCACCCATTTATCTGCCAACCACTTTCTTTTATTATGTGTAATGACCACCTTAGACCTACAGTTTAACGTGGAACCATCAACAGCCCAGCGTCTTAACCACTAGGACACATAGGGTACCCATTTATCTGCCAACCACTTTCTTTTATTATGTGGAATGACCACCTTAGACCTACAGTTTAACTCCGAACCATCAACAGCCCCGCGTCTTAACCACTAGGACACGTAGGGTGCCCATTTATCTGCCAACCACTTTATTTTATTATGTGTAATGACCACCTTAGACCTACAGTTTAACGTTGAAACCGAATGTTATTTTAAAATATAATTATGATATATTTCTTTATACCCTCTCGATTACATTAGTGACTAATGATGCGGGAAATTGAGTAAATGGAAATATTATTTTCTCGAAAACTATGGGTGATAGAAAACTTCTGAAACCATATTTGGAATCAATATCAAAAGTTCTATACGAATCACCAAATAATTTTCAAAGGAGAATAAGAGCATTAATTCTATTAGTGAAAATATAAAGATGCAATTACTCGTCCGTACCCGTTATAGCGGAATGGTACACGTCATAGCTCCACCCAGCTACATCGGCAGCCAATCACGACGAACATCTGGTCTTTTGGGCGGAGCTTGGCGAATGTGCATATAAAAGGGGATATTTTCAGTTGGGAGTAACAGTAGCTATTTTCGCATCAGTGAATAATCATTCCTCAACCATGGACCTGTACGTCTCCCCAGATTTGTATGAAGAAAGTGATACTGCAGCATTAACCGCAATTAGTCTTTTCAATGCGATTGATTGTGGCGAATTATTTTCGACGCAAACCGTAGAAGATATTTGCAGTGACGCTCCTTACAATCCGACGCAAGGGACTACCATAGAAATGTAAGTGTCCATAATTCGATTTTATATATATATGGAGAGTTGTAGTATTTCGTCAAATAGATACTAGTCAAAAATGTCAATCAATGTTATTTCCCCATCATGCTAAAATCGAAATTGGTAATCGAACCAAAGATATCTTCACATAATGGGGATCTGTCTGTATACTCTGTATATGTTTTAAAAGCATTATTCCTTTAAGGTCGATGAGGATTTGACACGTGTTATACAATCTTTTGAAGAACCTCGGAATATGGATGATATACTGATCAGTCAGCAGTGTCACACATCCTCCACCATGGACCTGTACGTCTCCCCAGACTTGTATGAAGAACGTGATACTGCAGCATTAACCACAATTAGTCTTTTCAATGCGATTGATTGTGGCGAATTATTATTTTCAACGCAAACCGTAGAAGATATTTGCAGTGACGCTCCTTACAACCCGACGCAAGGGACTACCATAGAAATGTAAGTGTCTATAATTAGAATTTTATATATATATGGAGAGTTGTAGTATCTCGTCAAATAGATACTCGCCAAAAATGTCAATCAGTGTTATTTCCCCATTATGCTAAAATCGAAATTTTTATGGCGTTCACTCCTCGAACCAAAGATATCTTCACATAATGGGGATCTGTCTGTCTGTATACTCTGTATATGTTTTAAAAGCATTATTCCTTTAAGGTCCGATGAGGATTTGACACGAGTTATACAATCTTTTGAAGAATCTCGGAATAGGGAGGGTATACTGATCAGTCAACAATGTCACACCGAAATAATGTAAGTGTTTTTCGATCTTTTTGGGATAAGAAGACACAATATATTTTCATAAATTTATTAAATGAAAGAAATCAGTACAATAAACGAATATACCGTTACAAATATACGAACAAAAACATTATAATATACAACGAGTACGTACAATTGGAAAACGGTTTTTTATCTGTCTGCATACCATTTCATCGTTTCGGTGAGTGTGACACGGGTCAAATAAATTTAAAAAATTTATAAATTCTTTATCATTTGACATATGCATGAGAAATGAGACACAGTACATTCCGCAAACATTAGTAAAATATCCCTGCATACGAAATGGGTTCCATACAACTTCGGGAATATGTAACTGAGCGAGAAATTTTACAATAATAGGGTCACTCCAGGGTTGAGTACCGAGTGAATCAAAATAGTACAGGCGCTGTCTATTTTTAAAATAGACAGCGATCCAGTGAATCCCTTCATTACCGATGATGTCTGTGTTCACAATAAGACTACCGCATTCTCGCGTACTTGGCAAACTCAATGTTTCATTCTTCGCAAACACGCCGATAAATTTGGAACGTGTGACTCGCTCCATTACTTTCTGAAGTGTATTAGCATCCATTTTAAAAGTCAGTGATAACGCTTCTAAATCTATCTACTTCTATTAGGGCTTGCGATTCGAGATATACTAGTACACTAATAGGAGCGTCTATAGGCTTGGCGAATTCCAGCCGCACTGAGATGTTACCGCTCTGCTGTGGTGTTAAATGGGTATTTACGCTAGCAGATAAGTCAGGTGTAATGTCAAACGGATAAAGGTTAAATTGATCAATGAATTCTTCCTGCGTTACCCCATTACCAAGCTCATCACAATCACCTGCAATATGGGTCAGATTACTATAGGCTCTGGCACAAAGAGGTAACACAGCGTCTGATGAATAGTCCGTACCCATTGTTCCACCCAAAGCAGTGCCATTAACGTATAGAGTTATATTTTTAAGTCCGAAATTCTCGAATTTAAAGGCACTCTTTTTATATTTTCCATTCACCGAAGCGTGGTCCTGCATGCCGATTAATATCCTTTTAGGAAGATTTCCCAGGGCAATGTTTTCTATCTGCTTCGATGCCAACCCTGCAGGAACCGTATATAGTTTGATCTGCACTCTGTTAATAGGATATTTCACTGTAGCGTTTAGTAAATTTTTCTCAATTTCTAGTTGTTTTGGTGAACTTAATTTCACTCGCCGTACGCGGAGGTATGTGTCCATAATGTGAACCACAACGGACTTTGCACCCTCTTCTTGATTCGCATCCAGATTTAAGCAGATCTCAGGACTCGTGCGGGTGAGCTTTATTTTCATATCCACCCCGTTCACAAGCAACTTCTCCTGGAAAGTGAAATCTGTGTGCAACCGTCCAAAACACTCGTATATTTTCTTTTTAGAATTTTTAAATTTGTCCTTTATACTATTTTCATCTTTAGTTTGATAATATCCCTCCGCACTTAAAAAGGTAGCCTTCGCTTCTTTGGAAAAGTTGAGGACATTTTCCAAATAGGCTCGTAGATGATAGTACCCCGTGCCTGCCGATATGTTGGTCTGATTTAAATATACGTCACACTGGTTGAATATGGCGTGCAGAAAGTTTGTTTCAGGGTATACAGCATATTTGTCATCGCAGGCCGTTCCATCAGAATGGGCTATACGTAGCTTAGCGTACATGTGCACACAGCTTGGATCAAAAAAGTAAGGACCTGAGCTGGGTATCACGAATTCTATAGGTGCACTCGGTGAACTAATTGTGTTTAAAGGGTTAATTGTAATAAAGTCACTGTGCTCAATAGAAACTTGGGTTGGCGGGAGCTCAAAAAAGGACAGCTCCGATTTACAGCATTGTGAACTACATGGGTGGATGAAGCGTGCCATGGCGAAATAGTGACTCCTCTCTCGACAAGTGGTAAACAAACTATGATTCATGAGATCAATATCCTTAGCTTATATCAGTCAAAAAAGTGGTCAACCATAGGTTTCATTCGCTTACAGCATTTCTTTTTTGATAGCCTTTTACGTTTAATACCACGTGACCCCTTCTTCTTCCGGGGAGCCCTCTTCTTCTTCCCGCCACCACGCATTTTTCTCTTTGCATCTTTGATGATTTCGTTCCGTGTACGCTTTAAATGTTTTTTTAGAGCTTCTTTAGGTTTAGCCCCGGCCAATATGTCTTCTGCAGTGTTAAGACCTGATTGAGCGCTTTCCTTCCAAGGTATCTGGCACCCCTCTTCAGCAAAGGAACAGCCGTACGTAGTATGGATGAAAAAATGGATCCAAGTCCACTACCGCGCTGGTATCGCATCCCTCGATAGACGGTGAAAGGCTTTCTATCCATTATAACTCAGTGCGTCGAAAGTGTAGCTTCACTGTTAAGCTCCCGTTACCGAATGGGAAGTTTTCGCCCTCAATCGTTCTTATATATATTGTGATATTGGTTATTAAATTAGTTGCGACATTCACATAATGGGGCCTGTCATATGTAATACTCAAACTCCTTCCTCTATGGTTGGGGATGTGAGCAATGCGCAGCAGGCGTGCCTGGGTATCCCCAACAAACTGGTGCTCCACTATATTACTGTAAATATAGCACATGTCTGGGGACCTTTCAGCCAATTTCTCCATCTTCAATTGATACATTAATCTGGACAAGTTATACTGTGTCTCGTGAAATGTGTCTCTTTGGAAGGCTGCGCTATATCGGCCGTTGGTTAGAATTTTGAACTTTCTATGTTCTTTAAGACGTCTGTTAGTCTTTGATTTTAGGATTAGTGTATGTGCAGGGTTGTTTACGATTTCATATACTAAATCATTCGTAAGGTTTGAGTTTCTTAAACTCACGTTTAAGCCTCTCACAACATCCTCGGCCGAACCATATTGACCCGGCCCTAGTCTTACTTCTGTACTGTAATACCGTGTAATCTTAGTCCGAGCGATGCGCATAGTTTCATCCATAGCTACCCCAGCTTTTTCACACTCGTCAATGTCTCTAAGAATCGTAAAAACGGTTTCTTTATGTTCAATATTTAAAAAGACGGTGTCCAGCTGAATTTCGCATATCCCCACCTCATACGAATCACGACCCAATTCAATGTGCCCATGGAGTTCTGTTACAAAGTTGGCTAGCGTGTTGTTAGGGTGTACAGACAGGGACGAGGAGGACGGGAGTGTGACGTAGAAATGGTTAGGAGCCATGTTGCATACTATTTAAGCTTCATTATTGCATCAGCTTTTATATAGGTGTTGAAGCTTTCTGGGTACCCTAGCCATTTCACCAGGTACATTTTTCTCCTTCCTGAACCTTTGCTTCCTAAAATTTTCTCAATTTTAAACACATTTTTTTCTAAATTAAACGCAACTTTCTGCAATTCCTCGCGGTAAAAGCCTCCTGAGATTTCTTCCCCATTCAAATCTTCAATGTAATACATCATTATCACACCTTTAGGTCTCACAGCCCTAACTTTAAAAATCTCGCGTGTCCATCCTTGCTCAAAACCCTTTGCGAATTTATTCCCCGAACGCGACAGCCTTACATAATCATTGATTTTGAAGCGCACAGAGTGTGGTGGTGGTGGTGGTGGTGATCCATCTCTTCTCGGGAGCGTACCTCTTTCTAAAACTTCGTTAGGTGTTGCCCCAATCGTGCGATGGTGTGAGCGGTTGTAGGATGATGCCAATGATTCCAGAATGTCTAGAAATCTGTATGTGTTTTTATGTGTAAAATAACGGTGCATGCGTTCCTTTATGGTGCGCTGAACTCTTTCAGCTAAAGAAGCCTTATGTATAGAATTGGTTGTGTAATAGCTGATATTAAACTCTGTCAACATATTCTGAAAAGCACGGCCTATAAACTCCTTCCCCATATCCGTACAAAAATAGCCAGGAACCCTGTTTTCTTTTAACATTAGCGTTTTGGTGGCTTTAGCAACTGTTTCAGGTGATTTATTTTTCAGAGGAACTAGCCACAGATATCTAGAGAACACGTCTATTATGAATAGAATGTAGCGGTAACCATCGTTATACACAGAATATCTTTGCATGTCTGTTAAATCTGCTTGCCAAATAGAATCAATCGAGGAAGCCGTTGTCTTGGCTGTTTTAAACCTTTTTCTCACAGGCTTATGAAGCGTATAAGCGTCCTGCTCCCTCAAAAATCTTTCAACATCTTTTTTTCCTACTCCGTAAACACTTCTGTACAGTCTATCTACGCCGCCGTAAGAGGATGGGGTAGAAATGTCATAATAGCGTTTAGTTAATACGTTAGCCATTTGCGTATTTTAGAGGCACGTGGGTAGGTTGGTTTAACCTCTTCTTGCTCCTCTTCAAAGGTGTTACCGCCGGGGGTGACGGCGCCTTCAATTGTGTCACAGGCGTTGCATGTTCCAAGTCTTTTAACCTGTTCAGATTTCCTATCAACGTTTTAGGGACATTTATTTGTTGTAGTCTTGCTTTAATATGCTTCCATCCTGATGGTGATGGCCTATCCCACTTTCTCACCAGATCATGGACAATGTCTACGATATTCGATCCCTGTACCTTTGATCCTTCCACAATGATCTCCCCTGTATCGGTCCATTGTATGGCGGGATCCTCATTCAATAGATTATAAAGACTTAAGCCTTTACTCCTCAATGTAAGTGGGAGGGTATTTTTTAATACATGTTCGATATGTTGTGTGGCTAATCTTTTTGGTTGGTCAGCTGTGTCGCCGGGTACAGATCCTATGTCGCCATCGTCCCCCGTGCTGTGCCTAATAACCACAGGAATCTCTGTAGGGCTCTTATAATTTTCGTACTCGTGAAGAAATTTCTGCAGAGCTTCTTGGTATAAGATTCTTTTCTCATCAGGTGTTTTTTCACTGTTTAATAGGGCTAACAATTCGCTTTCCATTCTTTTAAGTCTGCTTTTACGGGGATCTAGATACGTGTCTGGATTCCTTTGCAGTGAGGCGTACACCTCGTGGGGAATCACTACCACTTTCTTCATTATATTAATCTAGTCAGTAAAGGACCCAAAACTGAAAATAAGATGGGGAGAAATGACCCTCCTGTTTGTACAATAATTCGCTTTTTCTTCGCTACAGTTTGGCTTTTACGAGCGAGTGCACGTATTATGTTCTTGTAGCGGCGTAGGCGAGCCTTCTGATGGGTTTTCATTGATACATTGCAATTTTAACGTTAAGACAGATTTCACAGATGCATTTTAAAAAGTCGGCATCGATATTTTTAATAAACATCTGCTGCATTGCCCGAGGCAGTCGATGATAGATTTTTATTAATTCACGGTATTTCTTTAGTCTCTTTGTCATTCTGGAATATACACCGTTTCAGGCTCGTTTGGAAATATATTCGTTCGCAGAAGCACTCTAAACGTGTTTCGCGGATGAAGGTCGCAAAGCAAATATCCGTAACGCGTGCTTGTAGCTTCTTTATAAACTTCCAAAAACTCCTTACGCTGATTCGGGAACATTTGATTGGCTAATACCCCAATTTGTGATACATCTCTACGTTGCGCGAATAAGACTAGATATTGCGTATTTAACGACACATCGCGCATGTATCTATTTTTGAAAAATAGATTCTGATTGATGAAGAACACGCTTATGTTAAGATGGTGGGAGAATACTGTAAATG
Organism: Bathynomus jamesi; assembly: GCA_023014485.1. Lineage (NCBI taxonomy): Eukaryota > Metazoa > Arthropoda > Malacostraca > Isopoda > Cirolanidae > Bathynomus > Bathynomus jamesi. The sequence continues at coordinate 20,419 of JAJOZX010012250.1, forward strand.
TCTCGGCAAACGTTTTATCCATCTCCAACATGAGATCGTCAATTACAATGACTGTATGTTCATTTCCCTTTAACGAATTAACGTCATATACGCCTTTGTGGAACAAAATATCATCTTGGTACTCGTTGAACACTGATTGATACGTCGAATAGCACCATATAACTTTATGCACAAATTTCGAGAACATCTCCCCCTTTTCTTTAATGATTTTAAGCATAAACACAGTTTTACCACATCCTGTAGGTCCAGATATAATACATGTGGATGGGCTCGTGAATCTGAATTTTTCTACAGAGTCCATTTCTAACACGTCACACTCCTAAGTGAGTCATTTACAAAATATTACAAATTTTGAGTGCTGATCCTTATATTTCTTCTCCCACAGAACCGTGAATGACGATGAGGTAGAGCAGCCCATCATTACGGATGACCTCGACGACAGTGTAGTTGTGATCTCCTCCCCTGAACCCTCACCAGCGATACCGGTAACACGTCCAAAGCGGAGGTATGAGATACCCACGTCAGGTATAAAGCGACCGAAATACGCGTCTGTTGCAGCGGTAATAGATCCCCAACCCTCAACCTCTTACGCAACAACACCCCCAGCAGCACCTAATATATCCCCTTATTCATCCGCCGCCCCCGTTCTGTTAAGTCTACAATAATAAGCCCCAACCATCAACCTCCTACGCAACAGGGCCCCCATCAGCAACACCTTCCGCTAATATATCCACTAATTCATCCGCCCCCCGTTCTGTTGAGGATGGTATAACGCTGGAATTGGTGCGATCCGCAGCCCCCACCCCAGCCTTGACTAGAAATCGGTATAGAGTCAGGGTCGACCCTAGAGTCATGTATAGCAATGGTATTGAGCGCGGACTACGCCGGGTTGTAGAGCGTATTATAGAGTTTGCTCTTCAGAATCGTGACGAGCGTGAAGTCAGGACGAGTATGTCCTTTGGATTCGGGTCAGATGACGGTGATGTAGACGATTATTGGGTGATAGTGCCATTTAGACGTTTGGCGGCTGAAGATGTAGAATATATATTAGGGCGTATAATGCAAGCCGCCCAAAGTAGTATAGCCTTCAATATGGACAACTTCACGGTAAATATTGACCATGTATACCGTGTTGCGGGTCATAGTGCCATACCGTATACTCTTAACTTCAATTCTCAAGCTATTTATAGACGGCATATAAACGTCGATCGTGGTTGCGGCTTTATAGCAGTACTCTTAGCACGTATGTTTACTGTACAAAATACACGAACTCAAAAAATTTGGTTGCCTACAGTCGTGGAGCATGCCCGTAAACTAGCTGAAGACTGTGAACTTGAATTTGACTGTAATATGGGTCCTGAAGAGCTGAGAAGGGTAGAACAGGAAATGAATGTCCGCATAGTTGTGTTTGGGTTGGATGATCATCGTAGGACTGTGTATGTTTTTAAAAGCTGTGTGAGAGATCGTACAAGGCCCCTACTTATTTTAGGATTGTCAGGGACAACGTATCTCCCCATCCGTAATATAAGGTGGCTTTACGCGAGTTATGACAAAAGTCGAAAATATGGGAGACATCATGATTTGTGTAAGGGGTGCCTCGAGTTTGCGGATGATATAGTGAGACATTGTAAAGAATGTCACATGGTATGTGAGCAGTGTAAAAGCACCAAATGTGAAAGCCGTGTAGTTGAAGCTGAGAAGAGAGACTGTGATGTGTGTAGACGCACATTTTTCAATAATAGCTGTTTTGATTTCCATAAATCAATTGGCACGTGCAGGAAAATGAGAATCTGTGAATGTGGTATGTTTCACACAATGGATAATTGGGGAAAATTTAAGCACAAGTGTGACGTAATTCACTGTCCTACATGCCAGGAGGAATATAAGGCGGATGGAGTAAAGCATGTATGTTATATGAAAGATGCTAAGCCTAAAAATAACCCCTGTATAACTGTATACTACGATATAGAAACATATACGAACGCTGAAACCAAAGAGGTAATTCCACATTTACTTGTGAGCCAGACTATCTGTGATGAGTGTATGGATATCGAATGTGACGAGTGCCCCAAATGTGGTAAACGACAAACGTTTTTAAAACGAATGTCAGCGAAGTCCTGTGAAACTATTTGTGTCCTATATTGTCAAGTTAGCCGACAAGTTCAAAAAAATGACTGTGTATATTCTCGCCCATAACGGGGCAAAGTTTGACACGCAGTTCCTTTATAAGGAGTTGCTTGAACACGAATCCTCTGAGATATTTACAGGTGATCCATTGAAAAGAGGCAACAAATTAATACAGATGCAGATAAGAGGCAATGTACAATTTAAAGATACTTTATTATTCACACCTTGTAAATTAGCAAAGCTACCCAAGGTGATGGGAGTAGCAGCTGAAGTTTCCAAAGGATACTTCCCATACACTTTCCTCACCAGCGAGACTTTAAACTACGTAGGCCCACCACCCCCCAAACATTATTTTGACTGCATGGATGAACGTGAAGACTTTGATCGATACTACGACAGTTTTAATGAAAGTAACCCTTATAATATAGCTGATGAATGTGAGCGTTATTGCGTGAATGATGTGCGCGTGCTTAGAGTATGTTTCCAGGCCTTTAGAAGGATGTACATAGCCCGTTTCAAATGCGATCCACTGCAAGTCGCAACCACCATCGCATCATTATGTTTTACGGTGTTCAAGAATAACTTCATGCCGAAAGACACCTTAGCCATTATTCACCGAAACAATCCCCGCAGTTACGGGCACAAGGCTATTTACTGGCTCATACACCTACAGCAACAGACAGGTGTATACATAAAGCACGCCCGCAACACGGGTGAAGTACCCATTAAGATTAATGGACGTGTTTTTTGGGTTGATGGTTAAGTGAAAACCGTGTCACTGGTGTGAAGACTGTGTACTCCTTTAACGGTTGCTGGTGGCATGGATGCCCCCGTCCTGAGTGCGAGTCACCGGAGATATCAACGGTAGGTCTCCTGCCGACTGTCTTGCATCGACCCGCACCCGCGATCAACTTATAGGATCACAGTTCACTCACAAAGTCTTGTGGGAGCATGAATATGATGCACGGATGGAGACAGACGAGGTGTACCGTGAGGAAATAAAAGCGATCAAGCGTTCAATGGTGCTGGATCCTCTCAAATGTGGTGATAGCTTGTTTGGAGGACGTACAAATCCTTTCAGACTATACTTCCCACCTACGGAGGGCGTGAAGCTCCATTACTACGATTTCTGTTCTTTATACCCATACGTGATGAAGAGCAATCCGTACCCCGTGGGCGCTCCTGAGAAACTGGTGGGGCCTAGCCTACCATCCATCAATGAATTTTCAAAAAATTTGAATGATCGTTACTTTGGGATCTCTTTCGTAGACGTACTCCCCCCACGCAATTTATGGATGCCGATCTTACCTGTCGTTATCGACGACAAGCTCGTTTCCCCTATGCGTGAAGTGCGCGGAAGATGATAACGGCGAATGTAACCATATACCCCACCAGCGTAAGATCAGAGGCGTATATACAAGTCCTGAGTTGGCCCTAGCCTTGCGCCATGGTTATAGAATACTGAAGATACATGAGGTGTGGAGGTTTCAGAAGCTACCCAACCTTTTCACACCATATATAAAAACCTTTTTGAAGGATAAGGTTGAGGCATCAGGGTATCCGCGAGGAGTTGATACCGAAGATGAAAAGTCTGCCTATATTCAACGTTACCGCGACCGCGAAGGTATACAACTTGATCGTGTCCAAATTGTAAAGAATCCTGGAAGCGCTTTAGTGCAAAGTTGTGTCTAAACAGTCTATGGGGAAAATTTGCGCTGAATACCGGCAGAGGGAGCATTCATTTGGCACAAAGTTATAGCGATGTCTGGGATTATGCCAATGCCCCGATAAAGAGGTCATGGAGATCGTAAATGTAGGTAATACTTACGTAATAAAGTACAACAACACTGAATTTGCCACAGATACCTCAGGGTTACAAACATACCTGTGGCCAGCTTCACAACAGCCTACGCCCGTATAAAACTTTGGGGTCTATGCATTCTCTTGGGCGGAGAGTATTGTATGCCGATACAGATAGCGTGATATTCACAGAGAGGGAGGGTGAATACATGCCCACTATTGGGGAGTTCCACGGCGAGCTCACTGATGAGATCAAGGATGAGTATGGGGACAACGCATACGCCGACTCTTTTGCCTCAACAGGACCTAAGACTTATGGGGTACGGGTCAGGGTGGGGGATGAAATGAATATATCGTGAAGGCAAAGGGTATTACGCTCACCATGCGAATCGGGAGGTTGTTACTTTGAGTCGTTGAAGGATCTAGTATGTTTGGATGAACAACCTCACCAAACTAATTGTAGGCACCCACAATTTTCGGGCGCAGAAGCTGGGGGCGTGAAGGAACTTAGGGGTACGATGGTTGCCGTAACACCTATAGGAAACGTTACCAGTTACCTGGTACCTATGATACCGTACCCTTTGGATACCAATGATGCTTCTAACTCACACGTCTTGTATATAATCGTATCTATTTGTAAATATATATATATATATATATATATAACTTGAATATCTCGTTTATTAAATCGTATTTGTAAATATATATAACTTGAATATCTCGTTTATTAAATAAATCATGTTTCAAATAGCGTTTCACTTTCTCCTGTTGTGTGTGTGTGTGTGTGTGTGTGTGTGTGTGTGTGTGTAGGTGAAAGTTCTAAGCTCCGCCCACTGTAAGACCGTGAGTCATGCTACTATCTGGGAGTCCCTGCGTGGTCAGTCGACCGCAGTAAGCCCGAGAGATCAGACGTGTATTCAGATCAGACGTGTATTCAAATGGCTACCTTTAATATTGCTTGTACAACGTTTACGAAATGGTATTCAGTAAAGTGCCAGGATGTGGTGGATACCGAAAAACTTCCTATTCATCCCTCCTATGCCTCTTTTAAAAACACATTGGATTGTGCGAAGTTCCAAGATGTACAAATACTCTACGGATGTTCTGGTGAGACCGTTGAAGGCTTTCGTTGCACAGACGATGTGCTGAAGTATACTGCAAGCTAAACTTTATAAAGTCTCACATACACCGTGAAGTAAAAGAAACAACGCGTGCAGAAGAGAAGCAGCAGGTATGGATAATGAGTCTTGCTGATGGGTGGTATGACAAGCGGTATTACGTCATGCTACACCATGTCGATTACTCATACCCTACGACTGGAAATGTGAATCTCGTGATCATGGACAATCTTAAGTATTTTTATCACTATATTAACGTATATCATGATGAGGTTCGTAGTGAGGTTGTGGCTAGTGCCCTGCGTGAATTTTTAACAGAGTTTAGAGACGAGTATCGTTGATGGGCAGAAAGGAAAAATATGAACATATGTTCCTCTCAAATAGTGCGCCTGAGTGTGGAGATGTTTAGTAAAATGTTCCTAGTTCTTATCCAAAATGTCTGGTGCGTAGGCTGGTAGTGATATTCTTGTACCGGTACAACAATTCGATACGACTCGCGGAACAAGCCCATTCACGTATCATCGAGTCAGCCGCCCGTCGAACCATTCCTGCCTACCTGCGTGCCTCACACGGCTCATAGTTATCTCAGAGCTTGAGCCGAGTGGACGTGCGCTCTTCGAATACGATGGAACTTCCTTTGAGCAGCATTCTCAACGCCTCGTACGATGTGTCCGTGACGAAATCGTTGCGCGTGTTCAGGCGTAATTCCGGTACCATTAGCTATGTACTGGAAACGGAATGTAGACCGACAAACAAACGGGTTTATTTAAGTATCGAGGAGATGAATAGAATCTTTGTGATAGTTGAGAAGTGGAGTGAAGATCGTTATAAAATACCTGCTAACGTAGGTACAAGAAGAGAGCAGATTAGTGACGCACCCTCATACGCCGTTGTATGTACGTTGTGTATAAATAACGATCGGCCGTGCATTGATATAAGGCTGATGTGGAAGAATGCTTCTGATAATAACGCTCTTATTCCTACGCGAAACCGTTTCATCCTCGACAGAATGTTTGAAATCGTCGGATTCCGTAAACTGAAACCTATATTAGACGCGCGTGTTACGGATATGTTTTATTTTGATACAGTACTTGAATACGCATACACTGCTCTGCTCGATGGGTTTACCGAGTGTAGGGCTGGTGAGAATGGTCTAGTGCTGGATGTTTATTTAAAAAGTTTAGACTCTTTGAAATACCATGAACTTTGGTACAAAGCAATTGATCGGTACAAGGCTGAGCTCACCTACACCGTTCACCCTGAAGAACTATTTCTTTATATAACGCGCAGTTGCCGTAACGATTTAGAAGATTATTTCAATTGCCGCTATGTTGAGTGATTTCACGATTGAAAAGCTCGAGTCGGTAGAAATAAACCCTCGATTGGAAAAGCGTTTTTATAAACTTGTGTTTAATAATGTAGCTAACGATGAACTCTTTGTGCGTGCTTTTGATTGTATTCTAGACGTGTTTAAAGATGACTTACCAACCGGTTGTAAAGTGGGAACAAAAATAGTACTGAACGATATGAAAGCCCTTCATATCGAATACAGGTTTCCCTATACTTTAAGCGGTGAAATATTATTAAGCCGCATATACTGCGTAGCAGCAATAATGATGTAATTGTAAACTCGATTAAGACCGAGTTTAGTATTTTGAAAAAAAAGTGAATTGTATATATATATTTTGCTTGACATTTCCCCGATTATACGCATATTTCTATTGATTTGTGTTTATATATATATATATATATATATTTGCTTGATATTTCTCCTGTACTGTTATGTACATATTTCTATTGAAGTGTATATTTATTTGAAATGTTATTTTATTTTATATATCACCATAATTGTGTGTGTGTGTGTGTGTATATTTCTCCTGTACTGTTATGTACATATTTCTATTGAAGTGTATATTTATTTGAAATGTATATTTTATTTTATATATATATATATATATATCCATAATTGTGTGTATATATTTCTGTTATACGCATATTCCTCAAATGTATATTTTTTTCTATATATTTATAATAAAAAGATTGATGCAATGTTGTTTATTGTTATGCCTTCTACTACCGTTATTCGAAATATAATAATGTATACAACGGTATTGCGGTATCTGGCAATATTTAAGCCTTCTAAGCCAACTGGCTGATTAGGAGTCTATAATAGTGTATACAATGGTAACTGGCAACTCTGTCTTCGGATACATGGCGCTATCTGGCAACTCATTTACAGCCAACTGGCTGATTAGGCGTATAATAATAATAATGTATACAATAATACTGCTAAAAAGAGGTATCTGACAACCATTTACAGCCAACTGGCTGATTAGGAGTCTATAATAATGTATACAATGGTATCGCGGTATCTGGCAACTCAAGCCATTTACGCCAACTGGCTGATTAGGAGCCTATAAAACAACGCCAACTCGGCTGAAGTCTTAATGTGCACTTGGCTCCTGCCAGGTGAACACCTCTCCTCCTTTCTCTCCTCCTCTCTCTAGGGGATAACGCCGCCTCCAAGTTTCCCCCACCCCCCTTTGCAACAACCCCACCCCCTTTGCAACATTACATAATAACCTGCAACATTCTTGCACTCTCCCCTTTTGCGGCTATACTACTCTCTTCCCCGCCCCCTCTCTCTCTCTCTCTCTCTCTCTCTCTCTCTTTCTCAGCACCCTATACTATTTATATATATATATATATATATATATATATATATATATATAATTTACTGTGTGTATATATATATATATATATATATATATATATATATATACTCTCCAAATGAACAATTTTCGGAAGCCACTGATGATACCAGAACTCTAATAAAGTCCGTAAACTCTTCATCCCCTAATATAGTCCAGTCAATCTGTGATTGGACCTGGAAGTAATTGTAACAGAAATGGTTTTAACTGTTTTCGCACCCTTACCGCAACATAAATGATATATTAAAAACATACCACAAACGGGCCAGGCCAATTTCCGTAAATCCAAGATGGCCGCCGCTACCATCGGTAACAATAAAGTGGCACCAAATTTTACTATTCAATCAATTTCTTATTGTAATATATCATTCTGTAGGTTTTAATGGTCAACGAAACCATTAAAATGGATTAGAATAGTGTCTGATGCTTAGTTTGTCAATTATGGCGGCCATCATGAATTTTCAAGATGGCCGACGTGTGAAAAACCTGCATTTACTTATATCTTCATTTCTAATATAGTATGTAGGTTCACAATTTTTGTGTCTAAACATACATTTTCAGGGTCAGGGAATATAATTATAGCGCTTAGGATATTGTCAGGTGGGCGTAGGCCCACCAAGGCCATCTTGGATTTTCAGGATGGCCGCTATGCGAAATCATATATGATCCGAGTTTCTTAATACGCCTGAATCCTAAACTTGGCGCTTAAAATGCATTACTTCCAGGTCCAATCAGTTTCTAATCTAAAACCACAAAAAATTGTAATTTTGCAATAAAATTAATTAATTCTATTATTTTGTTTCAGGTCAAAATGGATTCTGAACGTTTCGAAACCTGTGCAATATGTAAAGAAGTCATAGATGACCGTGATTCTTATGTGACACTAACAGAAAAAGATGCTTGGGTGTTTGCAATGCTAGCAGAGAAAGAGACGATGACATCTTTGTCACAGCTGGAGACAAACTACACAGATCATGTAGAGATCCATATATTAATAAAAAGAACATTGCATCTTACAATAAAAAGAAAGCATCCACATCTTTTGATGCCACTGCATTTAAACTTAGTTTAAGATTTGATCATGGCTAGGCAAGTTGATGTAAAAGGGCGTATAGCTTTTGTAAATGATTTACATTCAGAAGATGCGGTGTATCATCAAGCATGTAGTACTAACTTTCGTATTGGAAAAGGTATTCCAAAACTATACGATAGTAACACACAAACGAGTCAAAGTTTAAAAAGGGGTCGGCCTTATGATGAATCTCAAGAGTCTGCCTTTGCTTTTGTGGCGAATTATTTGCGAGAAAATGATGATGAACAAACCACAATCAATGATCTTTTGTCAATAATGCAGGATCATCTGAAAGATTCATCAAGTCATGCATATACTTCCAAATGGCTGAAAAGTCGTTTGATGGAGCATTTTAAAGATGAAATTGTTGTCACGGAGATTAATGGGAAACATAATGTTGTCACATTCAGATCAAAAACCAAGAATATTCTCTATGATTTCTATAAAAGCAAGAAATCAGATGACGTAGAAACTGAAAAAAATCGCATTATTGAAACTGCGGCAAAGCTGCTAAAAAGTGAAATTAAAGAATGCGATAGTTCTTCAACAATGTATCCATCCACCCAAGACATAGAATCTCGTGCCCGTTGCAAAGAATTTCTTCCCAAATCTTTACGATTACTGCTTGAAAAGATGTTTGTTGCCAAAAGCAGTGACCTACGAATTGCCTCTATTGGGCAGGCAATAATGCAAGCAGTCAGACCAAAAGCAATAATTGCCCCACTTCAGATTGGCTTGGGAGTGCAAATGCATAGACAATTTGGATCAAGGTTTTTGATTGACTCTTTACACAGTCACGGATTTTGCTCTTCCTACTCAGAGGTTCAGAAGTTTGAAAGAAGTGCGGCGTATCATCAGGGGACAGAAATTGAAGGAATTGACAATGAATCTTTCATACAACATGTTGGTGACAATGTTGATCACAATATTAGAACAATCGATGGTCTAAATACATTCCACGGTATGGGTATAATTGTTACAGTTACTCCCAAGGTAGCTTCCACGAAATTAGTGCCAAGAATAGATGTCACATCAAAGGAGATCGTGGACATTTGCAGCATCGAAACTCACATATTTCGCTCGCGCAGAAAATCTTCTTGCGCCTTAACATACAAAGATTTGCATCAATTTCAATTTCATGCCGATGATCCAACAAGTTGCTTCAACATTTTATGGAATTGTGCCTGGATGCTGAAACCTCAACGACCACTGTGGAATGGCTTTATGCAAATGGTGCATAAAGGAGAGCACCCTGGACAGGCTTCCGTTATATTCATGCCGATGATCGATATGCAATCCAGCGACGAATCGTGCATTTTGTCAACCATGCATTTTGTGTCTGAGCAAGCAAAGCGCTACAACATGTCACCGGTACTAACATTTGATCAGCCACTGTACTGGAAGGGAACTGAAATCCAAGAAAGTGTGGATGATGCAAGCCCTTTGAAAGAAATAGTGTTGCGACTTGGTGGGCTCCACACTGCCATGAGTTTCCTTGGATCTATTGGGCATCTCATGACTTCTTCCGGACTGCAGACAATGTTAGAAACTGTTTATGCTGAAAACACGGTGCCCCACATGCTAAGTGGGAAAGCAATATCTCGAGCCGTTCGTGGTCATCTACTAGTTGTAGGTGCCCTTCATGCAATAATGATGTCAGAAATATACGAGTGCCCTATTAAGTTAGACAATGATGAAGAATGCATTCAGTCAGAAGATGTCAATTTTACTGATAACTTCGATTTAATGCAGATCTCAGATTTACTTGATAAATCAATCTCAGGCGAAATAAGTTCGGAAGATGTAGAAAAGGAGGTCGTCTTCAAAAAGATGATTGAGAAACTGGAGAACTACAAACATAGCTTAGATTCCTCGAGAATTGCAAAACTGTGGTTCCAATACATAGAAATGGTCGAAATACTATGCACATTCATAAAAGCCGAAAGAACAGGAAACTTCCTTCTTCATTTACTGGCAGAGTATAGCATGCTACCATTTTTCGCAGCGTCTGGACATTTTGCGTATGCTAAGTCAACACGCATCTATCTTCAAAAAATGTTAAATCTAAAAGAGACACATCCAAATGTTTACGCAAAGTTTAGAGAAGGCTATCATGTTGTTCGCAGAAGTAATAGATTTTGGGCTGGACTCTCAACAGATCTGGTTATAGAACAAGTTCTTATGAGGAGTTTGAAAACAACAGGTGGACTAACTCACGGACGAGGAATGACTGAGGTACAAAGATCAGTTTGGCTACTGTCGACACCAGCCTGTGCAGAAATAAACCGTGCGATGCAGGAAGTTACAGATGTAACGTATGAAGGTAGTGAGCAGCATAAAGAAACAAGACAGGCACGACTTGAAAGAGATTTCAAAGATTCATTGAAAATCTTGGCGTACGCTGTGGCAAGAAACCCCTTCGACAACCGAAAGGAACTCATGAGCATTGACACAGGAGAAATTGCTATTTCAACTGTCAATGTAGACAATGCCAAGGTTATTGGAAGCAACATTCTTGCTTCAATGTCCGGAAAACCAGTTGCAGATTATACGTTCAAGAAGAAAGACGTGGCCATAACAATGAAAGCAAGATCAACTATTAAGATAGATGAAGAAGTTATTCCCGTTGATCCTCTCTTGTTATTCCAACGTCTAATAACCACTGTCAGAGGTATGGGATCAGCTGTAGACTTGGAGACAGCATTCTCGTATGAGCTGTGCACATTTCCTCCTGCACTTATAGAGACAGACGGTTTGTTAAGGGAAGCAAATAAACCACAGCTAGCAAATTCTATCTGGTCTTCAACTGCGCCTGATGAATCAGATGCTTCACTTCCTAAAGATATTTCATATGTCCTCGATGGAGGATCCTTACTCCACAGAGTACAATGGACAAAAGGAAGAACATACAACGAGATTTGCAAAACTTATGTAGAATACGTCCTCAAGCATTACGGAGAGGGAACAGTCGTTGTATTTGATGGGTATGACGGGAAGCCTTGTACCAAAGATACAACCCACATTCGCAGAACCAAAGGCAAGCAGGGCATACCTGTACGTTTAACAGGAGAAATGAAGCTAAATATGAAGAAAGACGAGTTTCTTACTAACCTCGACAACAAGCAGAGATTTCTAGTAATGTTGGCGACTAAAATGAACGAAGAAAACATGAAAGCAATCCAATCATCTGGTGATGCAGACCTTTTGATTGTACAGACAGCAATTGAATCTGCCAGAAGTAAACCAACAGTTGTTATTGCAGAAGATACCGATCTACTCATTCTCCTGCTCCATCATGCTGATGTAGATGGTCACAGAATATTTTTCACATCAGAGCAAAAAACTCGATCGAAAGCGAAAACCAAACTGTGGGACATCAAGTACGCTAAATCGAAATTAGGATTGAAGATTTGCGAAGCAATCTTGCTTATTCACGCCTTACTTGGGTGTGATACAACGTCCAGATTGTTCTCCATTGGTAAAGATGTGGCCCTGCAAAAGTTTAAGAAAGACGAAAGCTTTCAACGCTTAAGCCAAGTTTTCAACAACTCAACATCAACAAGAGAAGAAGTTATTACTGCTGGAGAAAAGTTGTTGCTTATTGTTTATGGCGGAAAAAAAGAAAGCTCGCTTGATAAGCTTCGTGTCACAAGATTCTACCGGAAAGTTGCTGCAAGTATGAAAGTTGTGTCTCCCGAGAGCTTGCCTCCAACATCCGCAGCTGCATCATTCCATTCATTGCGTGTTTACCTCCAAGTGCAAGTTTGGAGAGGACTGGAAGATCTTGATCCAGAAGAATGGGGTTGGACTGTGAAAAGAGGAAAACTGCTACCAGTTTATACCTCGAAAGCTCCAGCACCAGAAAGCTTACTAAAACTTTTCAGATGTAACTGCAAGGTAGAGTGTCAGAACGCGAGATGTACGTGTTTCAAGAATGGACTGAAATGCTCAGCCTTGTGTGGCGAATGCCAAGGCGTTTCTTGTCTGAACTGTCAGCACCCTTTGGACATAGAGAATGCAGAGAACAGTGACGAAAATAATACAGACCCAGATTTTTACTAACTCACCATCACGCATAGGCTATATCAAAATGCCTATCCCTGTGAAATCGTTATGTATTGATTTGAGTTGACATAGCATGCTATTTTTTCTATAAACTAAATTTCAGATCAATATCTCAGTTTATCCAAGAGTTATGTCCAAAAAACGAAATCAAAACAAGTGAACGTCGTTAATATGAAAATATATATTATCTTCGAAACTATGAAGGATAGACTAGTGGTGTTGGGGTTCATTTGAAAGACCTAATCAAAGCCTCTACGATTATGATGTCCAATGGTCAATTTTACTTGAGTACTTGAGCAATGGTCAATAACGCCTACAATCGCGGTCGATACGCAGCGCGATGTTCCGTTTTTCGTCTTTTAGCATGAGATGGGAGCGCCCCCTATGGACTGAGTAATTTTTTATCAACTAAAAATATTTGCTAACCATCTAGGAAGGATTACTGAAAATTTGAAGAAAAAATATTAATGTTAAAGGTTAGCTGTGGACGAAAAATACAAGATGGTGTCATTTTGACCTACCAACCTGGGGGTGTGAGGGGTTAATGCAAATTCCATTTTTCTGAAAAATTGCCTCACCCAATGGTGGTAAGTTTTTAATATGTTATTTTTGAATATTTGGGGATGTCAAAAACGATGAAACCATTTCTGTTACAATTACTTCCAGGTTGACCAAAAATATAGCTAGATTGAGTGAACTAATATAATACTCTGCGGCGATTTTCATTTCCCATTTATAAAATACAAAAAGGTAGGTAGAAATGTATTTATACAGCAAGATAAGGGGGGCACAAGAGAGGACCAGGAGCAAGCAAAAATGCTGATGGCTCTCACAAACGAGTTTATGCTGACACCAGAAAAAATAACCAGAAAAAATAACTGCCTAGATCTGGTATTCACAAATAACACGAACTTGATTGCCGATATAAAAATAACTCCAACTATTATCTCAGACCACAATATAATCGAGTTATCAACAAATATGGCGATAACTTTAAAAGACAATACACATACGGAAGGAAAAAGCAAATTTTGGGCTTCTAACTTAAACTCCAAGACCATAAATTGGGAAGAAATCACATCACACATGCAGGGCCGGATTAAGCATTGTTAGGGCCGGGGGCAATGAATATTTTCGGGCCGGTGTCACTAGAAAAACACAATTCTTTACCTGATACATCATACATGAGTGATGTGATCAGCTGACTGGGATCGATCAACAGAAAACGAAACAAAACAAAGATGTGATTAGAGAAAATGTATACTTTGTTCACATAAATGGGATACTAAACTAGGTTTTGTAGAAGCGGAATCTATAATTTTTTTTCTTCCTCACGGTCGACCAATTATTTCAACGGTAGATTATAGTGTTCACATAGTTTCTTGGGGTCGGTCAGCATCTTGGGGCCGGTCAGCATCTGGGGCCGGTGGCAGATGCCCCCTTTGCCCCATTATAATCCGTACTGCACACATGGCCCAAATAGAGTGGAGAGCAGTTTTCGAGAATAAAACAACTGAGGAAATGCTAATAACTTTGGAAGAAAAGACGCTGAGAATTTTGTAAAAATATGCTCCGAAAGCACAGCCAAAAGGAAAGAGAAACTAGCTAGAGAGGCAAAAGAGAAGAATATTTCGCAAAGAGAGGGAAGAGGAAAAGGCGGTAGAAGCAATAAAGGAAAATCCAAAATACTTCTACAGCTATGCGAAAAGGAAAACAAAAAACACGCGCTACTCTCGGGCCCTTAAGGAAAGGAAACAATGAACTAATAGACGATCTAAAAGAAATATCTGAAACATTGAGAGTCCAGTATGAATCGGTCTTCAGTACTCCAAAAAGTGATAAAGCGATACCTGACATAGATGCATTCTTCAAAGGGAAATTGCAAGGAGAATGTATAACAGATTTTGATTTTATCCCAGAAGATGTAGCGAGAGCTAAAGGACAAATGAAATCACATTCAGCTGCAGGTCCCGACAAATGGAACGCACTATTAATTAAAAACTGTAAAAATGAAATAGCTACAATATGGAGGAGATCCCTAGACACTGGGGAAGTACCGAGCATCTTGAAAAGAGCAAACATTGTCCCTATATATAAAGGCGGGGATAGATCTCAAGCAAAGAAATATAGACCAGTGTCCTTGCAGACATTGGAAAGATTCAACGAAAATCAACACGGATTCCGATCATAAAGATCATGCCTTTCACAACTTATAGAGCATTATAACATTGTCCAAGATGCACTAGAAGGCGATGAAAACTATGATGTCTATACACGGATTTTGCTAAAGCTTTCAACAAATGTGATCATGGTATAATAGCACATAAAATGAAACATGAAAATAACAGGCAAAGTGGGAAAATGGATCTACAACTTCCTCAGAAAACGAATACAGGTGGTCATAATTCAAGGTGTATCATCATCAGAATCAGAAGTACGCAGCTCAGTACCACAAGATGCAGTGCTGGCCCCACTCCTGTTCATTATCATACTAACTGACATAGACAGTGGAGTAAACAGCAACAGTATAATAACATCATTTGCGGACGATACAAAGATCACCAGAAAAATCAGCGATACAAACGAAGTGGAGGCCTTGCAGAGGGACACAAACAAAATATACAAATAGTCAGAAGACAACAATATGACATTTAACACCGAGAAATTTCAGTTCCTGAGATATGGTAGAAATGAGGAACTTAAACAGACTGCATATTATGCCCGAGATAGATAGGAAATTCAGAGAAGCACGAAAGCGGTCGACTTGAGGGTAATAATGACCGATGATGCGAAATTCGAGACACAGAATCAAATACCAATAAACAAAGTAAAAAGAGTCGCGGGACAGGTACTAACAACGTTCAGAAGGAGGGACAAGACAGTAATGATTCCCCTACTGAGAACACTGATCATACCAAAACTTGAATACTGCTCAGTTTTGACGTCCCCATATAAAAAGGAAGATACTAATAAACTAGAAGAAACGCAGACACATTTCACAGCCAAGGTTGATGGCTGCAAAGAACTCAACTACTGGGAAAGACTACATAAATTAAATCTGTATTCCCTGGAAAGAAGAGAGAGGTCTACCATAATCTACATATGAAAAATGGTCGAAAAACTGGTACCAAACCTCAAACTAAACCCAATTACCATCCAAACAGCGCTGGAAAATAGGAAAGGCAGAATGTATAGTGTTCCCAAATTAAAGGCCCGAGAAGGGACCTTCTCAACTTTGAAGGAAACTATCTTGGTTGTCAGGGGGCCAAGAATTTTCAACCAGCTTCGAAAGGACCTCAGAAACGTTACAGGGGTCAAAGTTGAAGTCTTCAAGAGAAGGCTAGATGCCTGGCTGAGAACGGTACCAGATGAGGCGGGTGTACCTGGCTATGTACGATGGAGAGCGCAAGAGAGCAACTCGCTCCTATATATATAATATATATATATATATATATAATATATATATATATATATATACGCACAGTTATTCAGTCACGGGAATGCACACATCTATACTATAATAAGAGAGCTGTCCGTCCGTCTGTCTGTCTGTCTGTCTGTCCGTCCGTCACACTTTCAGAAATTGTTAAAATAAAAATTGTGAGAAAAAAATTCAGAAATTGTAAAAAAAATTCAGAAATTGTATTACGGGTGGCAATGTGAAGCTCAAGATTTTCATGACTGTGTTCTTTTCTGTAGTTTAGCAATGGGGGAAGGGTGGGGGTGGGGGTAATGGGGGATGGGTGGGGTAATGGGGAGGGGAGGGGGTTAGCCCCCAAGTTGTATGAATGGGGGTAAGGAAGTTTTGGGAGATACCAGATTCAGAAATGTTGACACAATGTGAAGCTCAAAATTTTCACGGCTGGGTTCTTTTTTGTAGTTTAGCCTGTCTAACCGTCAGCGAAGCGGCGGGAACTGTACTAGTAATAATAATAATATTATTAATAAATAAACTCATTAGTGAAAATAAAAAGCAAAGTCCTCTGGAAAAAACCCTTTTAATAACAAATACGCATATATATGTAAAACCAGCGATGTCATAAAGTCTTGGTGTACTCGCAACCTCTGTTTGTAATAATTTTTATCGCCCCTATTTATTTCAGAAAATGTCATTCGACAGAAGATATTCTTTTAGTTAATAGAGTTTAAATTGATAACGATTCCTTATGTACGTATCATACTTATCTCAGAGATTGGTCTGTACAGATGCTGTCCGCGACTTTCTGAAGCCATTATAGCAATAACTTACAAACCAAAATTGTTGATAGTGTAAAACTTTGTGGCATCAGTCTGACGGGTATGTGACAAGTTAACGCAGAATCTTTAAAAACAGTGACCCTCTCCCGCTTAAAATCTGAGCCCTCTTTTCCGTATGTATTATATATATATATGTGTGTGTGTGTGTGTGTGTGTGTGTGTGTGTGTGTAACTAATATAAGTAACATCCCCAAATCCACCTCATGAAAGACGGTGAGGCTCCATAATATATATACAGGGTGTCTCAAAAAGATATACACACATTAGGAAAGAAAAACAACCTATTACAAACCTCAAAAAAGGTATTCATTTGGTGTGTACAGAAGCAATAGTATGTGGCACATGGTGAACTATCGCATATTTTCAATTTGACCACCGTTTGCTTCTAGGCACTGTTGACAGCGGCGAACAACTGAATGACAAACATTCACCAAGGTAACTACTGAGATAGCTGCACACGACTGTTCAATTTCATTCCTTAGTTTTTGAAGTGTGGCTGGTTTTCTACTGTACACTACATCCTTCAGGTAGCCCAACAAGTAAAAGTCAGGTGGAGTTAAATTAGGCGAACGTGGGGAATACTCAACACTTCCTCTTTGGCCTATCCACTGGTCTGGGAAATGTTCATCAAGATAGGCCCTGACATCACGATGGTAATGTGATGGTGCCCCGTCTTGTTGGTAAACTTCCTCATTTGCATACAGCTGATGAATTTCAGGCACAATGGATACCTCAAGCATCTGGAGGTACGCAGCACCAGTAACTGTCCCTTCAAAAAAGTGCGGTCCCACAATACCCCTGGATGACACACCACACCAGACTGTAAGTCCTGGTAAATTCACTGCCTTCTTTACATGAATGTTCGGATTTTCATGGGACCAATACACACAATTATGTCGGTTCGTTGTACCACTGAGCTTGAATGTTGCCTCATCCGACTAAACAATCATGTCGCCGAACTGTGCATCCTCGTCCACCTTCCCTTGAAACCATTCACAAAACTCAGCTCTGCGATCAGGATCGTCTTCAATCATTTCATGTAACAGTCTCGGCACATAAGATTTCCACTTAGCTATTTTGAGAATGCTGTGTACACTTGCCCTGCTGATTCCAATCTCACAAGCACGTCTCCTTACATATTTTTGTGGTGATCGTGTGAATTGCTGTAACGCCATAGCAGAGTTTTCCTCACCTGTACATGAGCGGGGTCTTCCAGATCGTTAGTTGCACACCTCTTGAACAGTACCGTACGTTTTAAATTTATCACGAATTCTTGAAATTCTTCGTGATGGAGGTTCCGTTGCAAATTCACGTCTCCACTGTCGTTGCACTTCACACACATTTTCGAATTTCCAGTACCACTTCAAAATTGCTATGCGTTGTTCGAACGTCAAGCGTCCCTCCGCCATGTTGTTTACGCTGTGCATTATGGATATCGTTTCGCTTTGCATTATGGGTATCGTTTCGCTTTTGTATTTAAGACTAACGCCATCTGTTAGGTGTATCCCACATTAATTAGGGGCATATTAAAATTGGGTTCAACTATAAATACGTGATTAGATATTCATTATAAAATATGTGTGCATCTTTTTGAGACACCCATTGGGAGTATTATATAGCTCAGGCCCATAACTCCGATGCCAAATTACCAAGTTTCAGATTAAATTTTAATAGTACTAAACATTTAAAATTATTCTTAAGCAAAGTATCCTTGGTATATAGATCCTCTATGATAGGTAGTTTAAAATTTGTTCTTTATATCGATATAAAAATTATTATTATTATTATTATTAGTATATTATCATTCAATTTAAAAAATCTGAGGGAATCGTTATCCATTTTTGGGAACTAGCTGTCTCTCTCTCTCTTCTCTCTCTCTCTCTCTCTCTCTCTCGCATATATATATATATATATATATATATATATATATATATATATGAAAATTATTTCACGAAAGTAACACGTGAAAAATATTTATGATGAATAAAACCACGAAGGAAAGGAAACACAAAGTGCTTTTTTTTTAGCACCACTCTGTGTTTCCTTTCCTTCGTGGTTTTATTCATCATATATAACTTATATACTTAATAATTGATAAACTACGAAAAAGTTCAAAAGGCCAATCAGCGCGCTTTAAACTCCGTATCCCTGCCCATGGATCACCAGCCCTGAAGCGTATGGTTGTATACAGGCTCATGCCACGACCGTCGTCACAGCACACCCAATGATAACACTATATTTTGACTGTGAGGATCCTTCTTACTCGTCCGTCGTTTGAAAGGGAGCGATTCTCTCCCCTATATAAAAGAAGCACCTCCATAACCGAGCCGCATTCACTTCTCATTTTCTTCAGTCTACGCCTCGCATATTTACTAATCCACAATGAGATATAGCAGCTGTGACGAAACAACAACGTAAGTGAGGCTTTCTCTCATAGATTACAGAGATTTTTTTCGTGACATAATTGTGCATTCGCTGTTTTGTATATAGTGTTAATTTTTTGTTTCGCAAGTGACGTGTCTGTATACTGAATTGTGCTTTTTTTATTTCGGCAGGGGGGTGGGTCAGGTCCAGTTTTCAATGAATTGGACCACTATATCTATATATATATATATACACACACACACACAGTATATATATATATATATATATATATATGTGTGTGTGTGTAAAAATGAACAATGAATAATCCATATTCATTTTTACATGAGAAACCGAAATCGCCTGATGCGATTTTGGATAAAAAAAA
Organism: Bathynomus jamesi; assembly: GCA_023014485.1. Taxonomy (NCBI): domain Eukaryota; kingdom Metazoa; phylum Arthropoda; class Malacostraca; order Isopoda; family Cirolanidae; genus Bathynomus; species Bathynomus jamesi. The sequence continues at coordinate 40,318 of JAJOZX010012250.1, forward strand.
TTATTTGTAGCTTTCTATTTTTGTTTGTGTCACAACCCTACGATCTACCATTTCTATGGTTTAGTCGTATCCATATTCGCATATCTTATCTTGACCATTACCGAATATCAATTTTTATTACATATTCATTTTTTTACTCGTGTCAGTCTACGAAATGGTACGAAACTTTATGCCTCCGTTCCTGTTCGTTCAAAATCGCGCAAATACGTTTGCATGTATTATTTTTGTATTGTTTTTTTTTAGTGCGTTCACCTCTCGCAAGCTGCTCATTCATGCTGATTCAGGGTGTTCGAATTTCGATGACGTCGCCAAAAGCAAGCATCTGAATTCGAAATCCTCTCTCTTGCTTCTGCTACAAATTTATAACATAAGGTGTTATGTTTATGTTATATTATTATAATATACTGTATTGTTTCCCTGCCTGGCCACTAGTTCGTTATCGGCTTACGTCACATAGTTATCCCCGTTCTCATTACTTGTACTTACTATTTCTACCTAATGGTCATTCAAATTCTATATTACTTATGTATTACGTTATCATAAATGTCCGTATACTTCCAATGTAAAGTACACCATATTTTTTGTCCGCTTTCCTCATCGCTGACTAATTAGACTTTCAAACTCTGATAACCAACCAGGTTTTAATAATATTTGGCATAATTTGGCGTAATTATTGTTAACTATAAATATATAACATTGTTGTTAATCCCCTTTAAATTATAGAACAACGGTTAACTCCCCTTCATTATATCAATTGTATCACCTATTTAGATTACTTCAGTAGTAGATATGTCAATTAACAATTTGCCAAAATTGTAATTAAATGTAATACTTTAATAAAATGTAATTGATGTACCGTACTTTAATGAAACTTTAATTAATGATAGTTGTTGTTGTTGTTGTTTAGCCGATCAGCCCACCCTGATCGAGCAAGCCGGCGGCACGCAGGTAACCGATCGCCCTCTCCGGAGTGGACCAGAGGTTCAGCGCACTAGTGATGTTGTGTTGTGTTCGTTGTTGTGCTAGAGCGGTACAGTCCGTCATAATGTGTTCAATTGTTTGTGGTGTGTCCTGGCACAGGTGGCAGGTGTCGTCTATGGAGTTGTCTAGTCTGTGTTTATATGTCCGTAAGTTGGGGTGATGTCCACATCGGAATCGTGCTAAGTTAACTCGATCCGATCTGCTCAGGCTGATCTCTGACCTGTTAATGGGTGGCGGCTTCGCACCTAGGACCGCATTCGGACCGAGTCGTGTCAGTGCTTTGTGGGTTAGATGTGTGTGTATGTGTTTTCTGTACTGTGTGATGTCTGTGGGGCGTGGTATGGAATGGAGTATTTCGTTATAATATCTCTCTGGTGTTACCTTAATGGTGCGAGGTGTTGGTGCATGATTGTACATGTAGTGGCAAGGGTGTTGTGGGTTAGTTGTCGCTGCTGCCATGAATTGTGTTCCCTCATGTCTAAATGTTCCCTAACTTTTAGTATTTTTGTTTCTGTGTTCAGGTGTTCTATTGGTGTTGTTTGAGTGCATCCTGTAATGATACGAAGTGCGTTGTTTTGTATTGTTTGTAAGGTGTTTATGTGTGTGTTTGAGATAATGGGTGCCCAGCATGGGCTAGCATAGTCCATAACTGAGCGAATATATTGTTTGTATATGAGTGATGTTGTTTCCTGCTGGTGTCCAAAGTTTGTGCCTGTTAGTACCCTAAGCGTGTTAAGTCTTGACGTACATTTGGTTTTAATGTCCTGAATGTGGTTTGCAAAAGATAATGATGTGTTGTATGTGACACCAAGTATTTTGGTTCTGTGAGTGTGTGGAATGTTGATGTTGTTTAGTGTAAGCTGTGGAATTACCTGGTGTTCTTTTGTGTTGCTTGTAAGCAAGGTGATGGTTGATTTTGTGGGCGCTACTTTGAGTCTATCGTGTGTGAGCCAGTCTTGTATACTGTTTATGTATGTTTGTAGGTTATTTGTAGCGGTGTCGATGTTGTTGTGGGTGGATGTTAGAGTGATATCATCTGCATATGATGATAAGGTAAGCTTGTTATCTATGGGTGTTGGAATGTCATGCATGTATAAGTTGAAGAGTGTTGGTGTGAGAGAACAGAGCCTTGAGGGACCCCGTTCGGAAAAAGCTTGTTTTTGGATGACTTGCCATTAAATGTGACATGTGAGTATCTTCCTGAGAGATAGTTGCTCAGCCACCTTTTGGTGTTATTGTGCATGTTTGTGTTGAGTATTTTGTTTATGAGAGGGAAGCGTGGGATAGCATCAAATGCTTTACTAATGTCTATTGTTGCTAATAGTGTACGTTGAGCTGGTCTTCTGGAGTTGATGCCATCCATGATGTGCTGCGTGAGGTTAGTGAGTAATGTCGTGGTTGAGTGGTGAGGTCTGAATCCATGTTGAGTAGGCGATAGTGGTATGTGTGGGTTGGTGATTTGTAAGATTAGTCTTTCTGTTACTTTGGAAGGTGTGCATAGTAAAGTAATGGGTCTATAGGAAGCTGGTTCTGTTGGATTTTTGTTTGGTTTGAGTAGTGTAATAATTTTACCTTGTTTCCATATGTCAGGAATAATACAGTGTTGGTATGAATATGTGCTGATATTGTGAGAGCTAATATTCCTTGTGGGCCCAAGTGTTTAAGGTGTATGTTAGATATGTTGTCTGGTCCAGTAGCCTTCGAATTCTTAATGTTTTTGATGATCTTGGTGGTCTGGTCTGTATTGAAGGGTGTAATGGTCATGTCGAGTCTGTAGGTTTTCTGTGTCTGGCTGTTTGTCTGTCTGCATGTTTCTGGTTGTTGTCTCTGTTTAAGTGACTTATCTTTGCGTAGTGATTAACTAGAATGTTAGCTTGTTGTGTGTATGTTGGGATATTATTTTGGCTGCGACAGATAGCCGCGTGTGAGGTGTGAATGCCGCTGTTAGAGTGGGTAATGCTGTTTATAGTCTTGTATAGCCTGTATGTATCTGTGGAGTGGTTTAGTGTTGTTATGAATTCCTTGAATGTTTCTGTTTGTTTTTCTTTGAGTTTGTTGTTTATTTCTGTGTTGAGCTGTTGTATCTGCTTTTATGGCTTCTGTGTGTGGTGTTTGTGTGATATTGAGGTTGTTACGTGCCTATGAGGTGGGCTATTTCTCTAGTGTAATTTGGGTTGTATTTCCTAATGTTGCCCTTGGGTATGTATTTGTTTGCATTATGATAATCTGATTAAATGTCTTGAGTGTGTATCATGTATTGTGCTTAAGTGTGAAGTTCCTCAGTTGTATTTTGAACTGTTCCCAATCAGCTTTCTTGTAATTTCTGTAAGTGTGCCTAAGGCTGTTGGGGCAGAGTGTAGAATGTGTTGTAATGATGATGGGCAGGTGGTCTGATGACAGTTGTTTTTCTGTTCTCCATTGTGTATGTGTTGCTAGTGAGGGGGAACAGAACGTTATGTCTGGGGAGGAGTTTGAGTATCCTGCTTGATGTGGTATGTGTGTATGTTCTTCTGTATTGTTAAGAATGAAGAGGCTGTTTAGTTGTGTGGCTATGTTGGCGCCTCTGGTGTTGTTTTGTTGTGCAGGTACCAACTAGTGTCTTTGGCGTTGAAGTCTCCTCCTAAGATGACATTAGTGAGAGAGGCAAGATTGTGTAACTGTGGATTGTAATTGGCTGGCACCTGAGGTGAACTATCTGGTGGGATGTAAATGTTGATTAGTGTGGTGTTGTGTTTTGCGCGTGTTTTAATGTTAACTGCCTGTATTTCTATCGTGTTATCTGCTTGGATTGTGTTTGTAATGTTTTGGGTAGCATCAGTGTAGCTAATGCTTTTACGTATGTAAGTGATGAGTCCACCCCCGTTACCCCCAGTACGATCTTGACGGATCGCCGTGAAGTCAGGGATGGTGGGTGTTTTGTGTGTGCGTTTTAGTTTTGTTTCTTGTATAAGTGCTATGTGAATGTTTTGTTTGTGTACGAATTCCCTAAGCTGCATGATTTTGTTTGTGAGGCCATCTACGTTGTACTGTAATATGTTAATATTATACTTCTGTATGTGTCTCATGGTGCTACTGTGTCTATGTCTTTGTGTATGGTGACATGTGTAAGTTGTAGTGGGGCCTGGATTAGTCTTAATGTCGCCAGAGAGTAAGAGTAGTTCGGGGAGCACGCAATTGTTCCCTGTAATTGAAAAAATAGCACGCTGAGAATAGGTCCGGCCCCGGAGCCGATCGGCACTCTGACCGTGCCACGCAACAGGCCGTCGACTGCCAGTCTAGCCAACCGTAGACAGCCCGCTGCACGGAGATTTGAGGAAGTTTGGCCACCAGCGCGTTGATGTTTTGGTTTGACGTCGCTTCTTCGCGTTGACGTGTCCTGCGCTGGAGGATGCAGCCACTGTTTAGAAGCTTCCTCGTCAGCTGCTAACACTTTTTTCACGTTGTTCTAACTACTGTACCTGTTCAGACGTTTTTTATAAACAAATCTTTATAAACAAATATGCAATTTTGTCTTGCTCTCTTTGTTGGAGTTCTGAAAATGAATTGCCCTCCTCTCTGCTAAATTGCTCTAATATGGACTCTGTTTCTTCTCTTTCTTTTATTTTCACTAGAAATATGATAGTAGTTTAGTATAGTGTAATTAATGTATTTTAATGACGATAATTAACGATAATAAGCGAATATGAATTAATTGGTAATTGTAATCGTAATTGTAATGAACCAAAATTAATACTTATTCAATGATGTACTTGGATTGTACTCAATGTACTACGAAATTATGTCCCTCTAGAAATGCATACTCGGCGAAAATACGATTATTTTTTATTATTATTTTTCCGTTGGAATAAATTTTTATGTGCTTTCTACTTTGCCAAATAATTGGTGACTTGCTCTTTTTAAAATTTCTTAATAATTTTTTTAGATTTAGCTTAATAATGAATTCTGAGAACTTTTTGCAATGTTCATAATTTGTATACATTCTCTCTCCGTATAAAAGATGAAATCATGTCTTGCCTAAACATTTAATTGTAAATTTTAAACCTTTAATTTTTACTCATATGCATATTTTAGTGTAAAGATGCATAGTTCAATTTCCACTTTTAGTTAACTTGGCAGACCATGATAACATCAGATCTGAAAATACGCGGTTTAAGATAAAAATATGGCTTCATCTTCAAATATCTTGTTTATTCGTTTAAACCTTACCACAGCTAAAAGATTTACTTTATTTTCAAATATTGTGCGAAAATAATGCAGCCTCTTCAACATTTAATAATGATGATGTTAGTAGAATCGGGGTATATAAAGCTCACCAATTTCTTTCATGTTCATTCTGATACCAACTACGAGGCTGAGCATTACGTGCAACATTGTAGCAGTAAATTACAGTAAAGAAAAAGTCTTTATCTTCTTCGAGCCGTGCTCTCTTCAGAAAACTTAGTCATTAAAATCTCCCGATACGTTACAAGAAGAATCGGGGAGAAACCTCAAAGAATTTAATAAGCCTCTCAGAATCCTCCGAGCCACTAAAGAACTCGGAGAGTAGTATAGAAGAAACTACTGCAAGTGACAGATCCGTTGCTGCCTCCTAACCAGAACCCCCTTCGACTTCGAACCAACCCAGGGCCATAGACGGAGGGGTTAATACATTGGCGACCCTGCATCAGGATAAAAATCAAGATAACCCAAGATTATAGAAGAGAAGAATTAACAGTCTGGCGACCCTGCCAGGATAAGAAAATGACGACCGCTGCATCCAGGATTCTTCCAGTCTTCCAGAACCCCCGGAACTAGAACCAACCAAGCACATAGAAGAAGGATTTTAACAAGAGGATCTTAACATGTGGCCACTCTTTGGCCAGGATAGAAATTATCCTGTATCAGGATAAAACCAGTTGACCGGCGTGTCACAACTTCCAGTTCGTAACATCCACTCTTGAACCGGTGTGTCACGACTCCAAGTTCTCCACGCCTAGTTTTCATTCAAGAAGAAGTAGCCAGCAAGACGTCTTCAGGACACGTCTCTAAGGATTTCACCGTAAAAAATTTTGTTGAGTACAGAGTTTGTTTTTTGAAGTAATTTGTAAACATTTGAAAAGTCAGCATTATTAACGGTTAACTAGTATTAAGTCAGAATTTACAAGAAACACAGTGAACATTTCAGACACCAGTGATACATTTTTTTATTGAAACAGTTATTTTCGCAGAGTTAAAAGTCACAGAAGTTAAAAGTCACAGAAGTTTATTGTCACAGAAGTTTATTGTCACAGAAGTTTATTGTCACAGAAGTTTAGTCACAGAAGTTAATTGTCACAGAGTTAATTTTCACAGAGTTAAATTTCACAGAGTTATTGTCACAGTTATTTTCAGAGAGTTATTTTCAGTTATTTTCACTATTATAGTTATATAGAAATTTTATTTTATGTACCAAACATAATAGTACCGTACCTTCGCGTACATTCGAGTGAAATGTTGTTTACATTTTTTATTTTTGTTTGCAATTTTTTTCACATTATTGAATTGAATTGACTTGCAAATTAAGAGAGAGTTTATAGAGATTTATAGAGATACTTGAATCAGTTCCAAGTCAGTTTTAGTTGCAAATAAGTTGCAAATCAGTTTTCAGACAGTTTCAGTATACAAAATTTAAATTTTATTCATTTCTACGCCTTAGATTATACGGAGCTGGGGGTGGCCGTGTGGATACTTGTGTTTGTGGGCGAAGGGGTCGGCCTCGTTTTGGTGGCAATGGGGTTCGACAGTTAAGCTCGAATTCTGAGCGGGTTCGTTTCTTATGTGAAGTTTCTAGTTCACGTGGTTGATGCATTTGCGGGCGGTATGTAGGGTCCGTGCGTCGATCATCAATCGGTGAGGGTGGTGACCGAGGGGATGGTGGAGTTGGAGATGGTGGAGTTGGAGGAGATGGTGGAGTTCCACTGAGTGATCCTCTCGGAGGAGTTTCTCCAGGGTCTGGGTCCGATGGGACTCTTGTTCTGGGGCCTCCTCTTGTTCAGAGATTGGCTCGAGTACTGGTGGTATTACGAGGTACCAATCTTCGTCATGGGTAGTGGTTCCCGCGGTGACCACTTCGGTCTTTTTATCCCTGCTCGATTTATTAATACCTTGACCTTTCGAAGGATAGGCGGCTCGAACTCCTGGCAGCTGTTTTTTGAGGTGTTGTTCGGAAGCTATCTTCAAATTGTCAGCGTGAATGATCTTTAGTTTGGAATGATCTCGGAGGTCGAGGATTTCATAACGATTTTTTCCGAGTTTTTTTATAATCCTATATGGGCCATCCCATTTTGGGTATAATTTGCGATGAACACCTGGCGGTTTCACGCTCTTCAGATAACATCGCATACCGACGATTATAGTCCGTTGACGGGGATGACGCCTATGTTGCTCTTGCTTCATCTGTTGGTTTCGTTGGTCGAGGGCAAAGCGGATTATGTAAAAAATCTTGAAAGATCGTTCAGCTAGTTGCTGATTTGCTTCTGCCATTTCGGAAGATGTTTAGAACTGCCGGGTCGGTTTGGTCTGGCAAATCAAAAGGTAGACCGCTTGTCGTAGTGATAGAGGAAATGAGGGGTTGTCCCCGATGGACACATTATAGCCATTGTTGATGGCTTTTTGTACCATGGGAAGGGAATCATCCCATATACAGGAGGATGCATCGACAACGTGCGCAGGGCTTCTAAGATCTTTCGATTGTGCCTTTCCACTAAGCCATTTGCCTGCGGATGGTATGCCACAATGTGTGTATTTTTAATTTTACACATGTTACAGAGTGACTCGAACAGTTTGGAAGTGAAACTAAGGGCGTTATCCGAGATTAGGATGGAAGGAGTGGTATGATTTTGGATGACGCGTTCCACTAGGGCTCTTGCCACAGTTTCCGAGGTCTGGTCTGGAATGGCGGCTACTTCGCTGTAACGCGAGAAGTGGTCCGTAAACACAATGATGTACTGATTTCCCTTTGATGTTTTGGGAAATGGTCCCAGTATATCCATTCCAGTTCTTTGCCAGGGCCTTTGGCATACTGGATATTTATGCATAGGAGCTGTGGATGGTACGTTGTTATGTTTTAAACACGACGGACATTCGGCGATGTATTCATGTACCTTTCTGTTCATTCGGGAAAATGGTATCGCTCCAAAAGACTCTTGATGGTGCGATCCGGCCCCATGTGCCATACAAAGGTGAGTCGTGACAAAGTCCAATGGCTATATCGACGAGATCCTTTGGTATCTCCACGAGGTCGTTTCCATCTTCGTTCCTGAAATGTACGAGCCCATCTTTGAGGTTGTACTGTTCTTTTACCTTCGATGGTTCCTTTTGTTCCAGGCGCGCCCGAAGGTTTTGGGTGTGTTGGTCCTGTTGTTGGGAGTATTGCAGACACTCGTAGTCGAACACAGGAAGAATTCCTATTTTATTCACTTGGGCGTCGGGCTTGAGTCTCGACAATCCGTCTGGAATAACTTGAAGTTTTCCCGGTTTGTATACGATTTTTGCTGCAAAGTCCTGAATCAACAGAGCCCATCTACTCAATCGTCCTTCAAGTAGCTTGTCCTTGAAGAGGTACGTGAGTGGCTTATGTCAGTCTTGATGGTTACATCGTAGCCATAGACGATATTTCGGAATTTTTTCAAAGCCCAATATACCGCTAGGGCCTCTCGGTCCGTAGTGGAATAATTCCGTTGAGGTGCAGAGAGAAGTTGACTGGCATAAGCAATGGGTAATTCCACACCATCTACGTCCTGTAACAGGACGGCTCCTAGTCCATAGGAGGAAGCATCTGTGGCTATGATGAAGGGTCTTGTGTAATCAGGATATTGTAAATGGGATGACAGGTTAGTTTAAATTAAAGTTTCAAAGGCATGTTGGTGATCGGATTCCCAGTTAAATTTCGAATTTTTCTGGAACAAATTAGTAATGGGTTTAGCAATATTTGAAAATTGGGGGATAAATTCCGATAGAATCCGACAAAACCAATAAATGCACGGGCGTCGTCGATGGTTTTGGGTACAGGGTACCTTTCCAGCTTCGAGTTTGGCTGGATCAGGTTTAATTCCTGTGGACGAGAGTAGGAATCCTAGGTATACCAGGGATTCTTGTAAAAAATTGCACTTTGCAAGCTTCAGTTTAAGGTGTGCTTTTCTCAACGTGATAGCACATTCTGAAGGCGTTGAAAGTGTGTTTTTATGTCCGAACTGTAGACGATAATATCGTCAAGATAAACGAGAGCTTCGACACCTAATAGGTCGGAAAGGACTATATTCATCAACCTAGAGAAATTAGCAGGCCCATTTCGGACTCCGAAAGGTAAAACCTGGAATTCGTAATGGCCTCGGTTAGTGGAGAAAGCAGTCAATGCCCGAGATTCGGGACTGACCTCCATTTGCCAATAACCCGATGCTAAATCGAGGGATGAAAAAAAGTTCGCTTTCCCTACGTTCAGAATTGTTTCCTGCATGTTTGGAATCGGGAAACGGTCTGGGATGGTAATGTTGTTCAGGCGTCTAAAATCTATACAAGGGCGAGATGTTCCGTCCTTTTTGGAGACGAGAATCATAGGAGCGGACCAGGGACTAGCTGAAGGCTGAATGACATCCTGCTCCAACATGTCCGTGATGTGTTCCTCAATAGTGACTAATTGGGAATGTGGAACCCGATAGGGAGGAATGAAAATGGGTTTGGAATTGGGTTCCAACTTGATTTCAAAAGGGACCAAATTAGTTCGGCCCAGAGGATCTCCTTTTAGGGCAATCACATCTCTATTTCTTATCAGGAAATCGAGAAGTGATTCCATTAGTTTGGGATCCTGTAAAGCTGGTGACTCCTGAAGGGAGTGCTCCAGACATTTCTTATATTCTTCTTTTAATACTGAAGGATTTAACTCTAAGGAACTGGAAACACGATTTATCGTACTGTGGGGAAATCTGAATCTATTTCTACTGTGGAAACAGTTCCTATTTTCTGATTTGAAGTTAATTCTATAGGGCTTTTTCCTTTGTTTAAACAAACAACAGGGATAGCTGAATTCTGACTCTGACTAAGGACTTGGGCAATAAGAACATCTCTTTTGAAATTACTTTTCTCTGTAATCAGAGTACGCTCTGACTCTAATAATTTTCCTTGACTGTCGACTACTTTTGCTAGGAAACAAATCTTCTCATAAGGTGCTACTGTTATATGCTCGGTAGGGCATATGAAAAATTGTGAATCTGACTCTGGTTCGGCGACTAAAATTTGCCTTATTGGCTGAACTGAAGCTGGCTGAACTGAAACTGGCTGACTGGAAACTGGCTGACTGGAAACTGACTGACTGGAAACTGACTGTGTTGATCCAACTGGATTCAACAACTGGAACTGATTACCCTGGGGTCTGATTTCTGGAGCGGTTGTCCCTCTGGATGCAACCGGCTGACTTGAACTGCTATCAAGTGGAGGGGGTTTCCTATTTCTTTCGGAAATCTGAACTGAACTAATTCTATTAGCATTAAGCTGTCTGTCATTCTCACGGAGATGGTGTGTCCTATTTCGACATTTACTAACTATACAACATTTCGCGGGGTATACCGCGTTTCCAACTACTAAATATAACTCAATTTCTCCGTATGTAGGTATGGGTGTGCCCGTAACTCCTCTGAGTTGGCAGGATGGTGCCTTAAGTTCATATTTGTAATTTGTACTCTCTAGTAATTCATCCACACATTGTTTCTTAATTAACGTCGCGTGTGCTCCTGTATCTAGGAGAGCAGTTAAATCTTGGTCATCAGTGCTACAATTTATTATTAAATCTAGGAGGTCCGCACCTATTATCCTGATGGGGAGTTTGTGTGCGTATCTGGGTTCATTACTGTAATTTAGGAGGGAGGGGTTGAACTGCCGCCTCCAATGTAGGGTCTAAAAAAGGGCTCGAATTGTCTTCTATGGGGGACCTGGGTCATATTCTACGGTATTACCATACACTGGAGGGTGTTCTTGAAAACTGTACTCTGGGGAAAATGATTCCTCCACGGTTACTTCTACGTACCGAACTAGCTGACCTTGCTGGTTGTACTGGGGTTTGTACATGGCGTAAGAGTGTGGTTGACCCTGTGGTCGTAATCTATTGGGTTGGTGGTTCGACTGAGGCTGGGAATGGACTGGTTTCTGGGGATTGGAGGACTTTTGGGATACGTTTTGGGAACGTGGGTGGTTTGGTTTCTGAAAGTGGGGTCTATACCATGCAGGGGCTTTATCAGCACACTTTTGGCGATCGCCACGGCGATGACCATGTTCGTGACAGTGGGAGCAATAAGAGGGATAATTGCACTGACTTATCATGTGCCCAAAGCTATCGCAGTTAAAACACTGTGGAGGAGGGCGTGTATTCTGGGTTTGGGGGGCTTGTTTCTGGGGGTGGTGTTCCCTGCATTGGCCTCGATTTATAGGGTTGTTGTTGTTGTTGCTGTTGCTGTTGTGGTTGCTGCTGCTGAATGTAATGTACAGGGGTTTCTCTACCCTTTCGGTAGTTCTGGTTTGCTAAATCGGGGTAATGTTCCCGTGTTTTGTTTATGGCTACACTTACAGGTTTGTCAACATTTAAAAACTCCTGAAACTTTTTTTTAGGTGCTCCGGGTAAGTTTTGGTAAATGGTTGTTGCTGCTATTAGATTTCTTTGTTTCGAAGTGAAATGCCACACGCATTTTCAGCGGCACGGAGGGCTTCTCCTACAAGTTTATGTGTTCGTGTAATAAAATTGTTTAAATCTTCATGTTCCTCTTTCTTCCATTTAGCTTGGAAGACTGCTTCTAACGTGGCTAAGGTTGTGCAAGTGTTATTTCTTTAAAAAATTTAATAAGTTTTGTTTAAAATTGTCCCATGTTGTAGCTTCGCTAATTGATGGGACGTAGGTGACTGTGTCATGATCATTCCCTTCTTTAGGGTCGATAAATCTTTTTGCTTCCCTAATTTTTAATCATCATCGGTGATGTTTTCGCGTAAGAAATGTTGCTCTAAAGACTCAATCCAAGGTCTTACGCGTGGTCAACAAAGTGATTATTTATGGTTCCCTTAAAAATTAAAACAGTATGGGGAAGGTTTACTAGTCTTCCTAAGTTAATGTACTGGGGGGGGGGGGCGTTTGAGACTGAGACATATTGGCTTGTTCTGGATCTGAAGTCTGTGTGTTTGGGAGTATGTTTGAAGGGCGCGGGT